>JAAAKL020002015.1:0-27896 GCA_010016065.2 Carybdea cf. marsupialis auct. non (Linnaeus, 1758)
TTTGTCTATTCAATCTATACAATCCATCAATCTCTTTACAGGCATAATGGATTACATGATATGATATACGCTAAGATAAAATAAGAGGAACAAAAACCAACAAACCAATAATAATAATAATAATGATAATAATAATACTATTACTATTACTACTACTACTGCTACTATTACTTCTACTACTACTTCTATTAACTACCAACTTGGAGGCCCTTCTATCTTGAGGTGGGAAATGTCATGACTATATATTAGGGCAATTATCTTGTTTTAGCTTTGTTTAGGTATCCAGAAGAACTCAGTTGCCAAGTAAATGGGTAATACCTATAGATATTTTTACTAAACCTTTTCCCGTTGCCTCCACTCTCACCTGCTATACAATGCTGGCATATAGGCAACAATGTCATAGGTATGTTGTAAACGTGATTCACTGTTAGTGAGTTCTCTTCTTTAAAGTTCCTCTTGTTAAAAGTAATACTACTCCGACGTCCATCTGTGTAGGCTTTGAGCCTTGTTTCGTGATACATCTTAGTGATATTTCTGTACCTTTTCTATGAAGGGAGTGATAGTATCTTTAACCATGGATTGTGGAGAGACTTGTGGCCTCTTTGGCTCGCCCAAACACAGACACGCTTAATCGTCTTTGAAAAGGATACATTTATCAAGCTAGTGCATCTAAAGAAGCCACACGAAAACAAGATGGGCTGAATAACAATAGACCCAATTACGCCATACGCGTGAGATTATTGAATTTCGAAAGCGAGAGAAACGTCATGTAATCGTTTGAAAGGACTTGATTAGATCATAACAAGCACCATTGTACCTGGTCACATATCTTGAGTTTGGACAGAACAGACTTGCGTATACCGCAAGTTTGGAACTGATTAACATGCGAATCGTATTGGCTGGAGACGTATAGTTGTGTACTAGTTGGTGGCGATCTGTTATCTCTGTGTTGTGTAGTGTGGTCGCGTGGAGGGAGGAGGAAGAAAGCCAACCCTTCTCTTTAAAGCCCTTTTGATAGGCTTTAGTTTCTATGTGCAAGGGGAAACTGCTATCAGGTTTAAACCAAATTGAACGTCTCAAAGAGTTATGGGAAACATTTGGGGAGAAAACCCCGTTAGGATAACATAACGACTCTTAACGACTCTTCAAAAACTGGAATGGGGGGATGTTATGACGTAAAGTACAAACCAGCAGTGGCTTCATCTGTTGTTCATTACATATGCAAAGTTGTGGTATATTAACATGAGAACTAAAATAATTACGTGAAATAATGAAAATAATACCTTTCCTTAATAAACTACTCAGAAAAAGGCCAAATGTAGTCCAGCAAGTACCAATGGCTCCAAATTATATACCTTTATTTCGTCTATGTGTGAGTCATGCAAAGGACATATTGTTACATTATCTAACAGTTAACTCGTTAACAAAAAAGGTGCTCTTTTGGTTAAAAGTGGCCTAGTTTTACCCATCTTAAATATACTTAAACCTTACCGTACTCCTTAACAAAGTAGATTAAAGAAGTGTGGTGCTCAACAAAGCACTTCGAAAGAATTTTTCTAAATTTTGTGAAAACTGCAACATAAACAAACGGCTGAAATAATTGATTACTTTAAAATCTGTATAATTTTCTAAGATCTCATACGCCTGCAATACCAATCTCTGAGTTCATTATCAGTGTGTACGCTACGAAATGTTTTGAAGGTAAGTTAAAAAAGACTAGACACAAGGAACTCTTTCACTGCGCTAATAATTCGAGATGAAAAATCATAAGTTAGTATTATCTACTCAAAGACGCAAAGTATATTAGATCACAGTTCATATAAAAGACAGCTGTTTTACCAATACATTTCTATATATAGAGAGTACTAGGTTAGCAAAATGTTAGCAGAATATAAATATGTCTCATACAAGTGACTAACAGTCAAGATAGAATTTGCCATAGGCCTACTCAATAAACTTCACAAAGTCCACGAAGAACGCAAACACGTTTAAGCATAAACTATAAGAAAGTTTCTTTAATATTATCCTGAAGGAAGAAGATAAGGTTTATATGTTCTGTTAGGCTCTTAGTGGTGAAGGGCTGATAAAAGAGTCGAACAGGATGGGTGTTTTGTGGTTTCAAATAACATTTTAAATTTTTCTCTTCATTAATGTACATATCTCTAAGGGCACCATTATGGACATAGGGCTATTGAGACTTTAATGTTATCCCTGCCAATTTAAAGTAAAGGTGTTTTTATTTTATATTTATATAATGTATTTTAGGATTATTTTGTGCTATATCATTGTAAATTTATAGCTTTTAGCTCAATGTAATATCAATAGACATTTTTATTGCATTTTTGGTTTTCTATGCATGGCAAATACATACATGCATTTATGGGCGACCCTCTAAATCTCACGCGATGCGCCATTCGGTGCTTGCTGAAATCAACCACTGTAAGTTTTGTTTGCCCAGGTCTTTTGATTCCCTGGGAAATGTCCTTTATCAAGGCATAATAACTCCATGACAAGATCTGATATGTGTCTGCTTGCAGCAAGAGCTCCTCATCCCCTACGGGTAGTCATCGCACCCAATATTGAGTAGGTTGAAGATGAGCCTATTTCTACAGTTTGGAGTCTTCCCTATGCCCCTTAGTTTGTAAACTGCTTCGGCACTGTTTGCTTATTACGTCTCTGCAGTAAAGGGGCACCAGAATGCGCATTACATGCGGTGTAAGAGACCCACACTTTTGCAACATGTTACTCAAATACCTGAGCCGTAGGAGGAGGGGCGTTGATGAAACTTGTCAGTTCTCTAGAAGCAGTGGAGGTATTCATCGACATCTAGTTTCACATTATTTGAAGGCCAGACTGTTTACTAATGGTTCCCCATTTTTCCAAGGGCAGAATGTTGTTTCTCTTTGTAGCTTGGAGCCCCACTTCTCTATATCTTTTCTGATATCTCATGAAACACTTGGCCAAATTTTATCGAGGCTTTGACTTTTCAGCAAATTTATACAGCATCAATCAGAATTTCTCTCAAAAATAGATGCTAATGGTGAGTAAGGTCATAATTATTCCGTACGAAGAGCCAGAGAATACAGGATGTCTTTGAAGAAATACCTATGATACCAATCATAAACCTGCTTTTTATTTCTGCACAAGTAAAGTCAATTACTTGCAAAATAACTCTTTTCACTCAATTAGCTTTCGAAAAAAAAATGTTTATCTTGAGTTTGGGTAGTGAGCTGTTCACAAACAATGGATTTTCTATTTGTATTTAGGTACTCGTCAACTTTGTAGAGGTAGGAAGTATGTCCTTGTTCAAATTTGCGTGGCAGCATGTCCGTATAGGAAACACCTTGAGTTTCAAAAACGTGAAAGGATACCAAATAATGACTCTACCACAGTACAACAGTTGCTAGAACACCCAGATTCTGCTAAAATCCATGAAGGTGATCGCTTGCCTATAGTAGACAAAGTGTGGGCTGCCTTTCATGTGACTATTCTTTAATCAACCGACGTAAAAGCAAAAAATATTTCGCTTTGTAAACACTAAAAATCCATTTTTCACTGGTCCTATTTTATTACTTGTACAGTTTTATCGGACACAGATTGGTTAAAAGCACAACAGTAACCAGGCAGTTCACATCCTGGATAGTTCTTTTGAGAAAGTCCAAAATTCTGATTGGTTCTTTTGAGAATAGTGTGTGATCAGTAAGTGTCGTTCTTTACTTTTCGTCATCCTTTCTGACGATTTGTGTTCTAAGCAGTGTCTGACAAATAGGTTTTTAAGTACAAAATTAGATTCACTAGTTACTGTTACTGTACTTGTAGGAGATTTTGGTAGAGTGGACAAAGTCGATGCACACAAGAACCAGTGTGAACTCTGAACATGTGGTTCTCGGTGCAGGTCGACCAGTATTCAAGACTTCGCCTATTTCTATTAACAGCCTGTGAAGTTATTTCTCCATGTTTTAGGCTTAGGAAGGAGGTTCTCGGTAATATGCCAACCCTCATCCTCTAGTGGCTCATAACCGTAACACCAAATGACCGTTCTAATATGTTTAAACCAAAATCTCAAGAATTAAACAGGCTCAAAGGATCATGCTGTTTCAAAATGTTATCTTTCAGACGTTAGGATTACAACCCTTTTAACTCATTTTGTCAACTAATCAGCTCTTAGAGTTGTAGCTACGTTTTCAGATTTTCCATCCTTCCTTTGGTAGCTCCACAGTGTGCGGTTGAACTCATTTCCAGTTCTCGTTTGTTAGCATTGTGTATCTTTGTGAGCTAATCAAAGAAAGAACGACAAACAAAATATGCATCGGAAATAGACCTATAGGTTCTGTGTATCCTGCTGACTTTGTTATCTAGAGTGCCTGTATAGATTTTACAGGAGAGGAGCATGTTGATTGTGATTTGAGTAAGATCTCCTATTGAGAGAGTAAATCAACGTCACAATGAAAATAAACGATGTTTGAAATAAAAATTTCCATGTACATAAAAGAGTGAGATGAAGTTTACTTTAACACTTTGTTGAGAAGCTGTCTCTATGACGTGCAGAAAGTCTCAGTTACGTTTATTCCATTAAGAATCTTTGAAAGGTTTGTATTCTTTATGGGGACTTTTCACTTTTGAAAGGGTGCGGCGTGTTGTTATGTTCCAGCTACCCTTTATTTATCTGTTAGCATGTTTGGTGGCTTTACTGTTTATTATAGCCAGCCTCAATATGAAGTACAATGCTTAACAGGGACTTGATAGAGAGGCTTCAAAGAAGTACCCGTGTGCGTATTGCTATTGACTTCTAGCACCCAACCCCTTTCTACTTGAGCAGTGTAACAACTACCGCGACGTAGAAGAGATTTGATTGGCTTAAGGTTGATTTACATGCTACGACATGTCGGGCCGATTCACAGTTGGTATGAGGTACAGTTCATTGTCCATGCGCATAATTTCACGGTCATTGACCTACGCACGAATCGGACCGAGTTTTAGTAGAAAGGGTGTGACATTGCAACAGATTTACTCCAGATTTTTCATGTCAAGGTAGTACCTCAAAAGTTTTAACATGGCTACCTAGAAGCCGCGATGCATTCATTAAAGTAGAAACTCCACTACTGATTAAAGCATCTTGTGAGGACACGCTGTAGCCGATCAGTAGAAGGTCAGAGTGCCATTTCTGAAGAGCAATGCAGACAGTACTGGTATGGACAGAATCAAATTGTTGAAATTCATAAGAGACAAGAGAAGCCACCATACCATGGTCGCCTGCGTATTTCATTACTAGATTTGCAGGCATCCAAGCTTCAGCATTACTAGGAAATCAGTTTTACGCGAGACTCTTACATTTAAAACATTTACGACATTGGACGCAAAAACGTTTCAAAAGATATCATAGTTGTGTATACGCAAATGATAAGCTCTGTTACCAGTTCAGAGTCATTGGGTATTTAGGTGAAAGCAATAAGTACATGAAGTTAGACAATACTTTGCTTTTAGGTAGTGAAAATTATACATCTCTTTGATCATTTAAACCGAATTATTGGCATTAGCACGACATCTCAATTATCAATAATCTTCCTATCTGCAGCTTTTATCATCCAGTCTTCGAATTCCTATCAGAAAACTGATATTTTACTAGTCCAGAATATATTATTTTGGTTCCGCAAATCCTTTATAAATCCTTACTTCTGTCCGAACCGATCCTTGCCTTCAACAAATTTCTTATGACCATTCTACACAAGTGTTTATTATCGAACCACCTTAACTGATGGATGACACGACTTATCCCTGTTGACCACCGACGTAGAAATGATCATTTTCTGATTTCCAGTTTAGGTCACTCACTATGGTTTTTTTTCGTTACATTTCCCTGATAAATGACTGCGTATGTCAGATGCGTCGAATACCAGCTTGTTTTGCTGCTATTCCTTTATCCAAGATATTTTGTGACCTCAATCATTCTGGATGGGGGAAGTTTATTTATTTAACTATGGTAGTGACATAATTTTTATCTCATTTTTATTTATAAAACATTGTTTGTTCTGTTATAACGAACCTCTTTATTTGTATTTTATAGATAATAAAAAAGCTTCTGACATTGTTCGCTGTGGAATGGACGAATCGAATGGTTTAATGTCAAACAGGGAGTCAGACAAGGTTTTTTAGTCATTCCTTTCCTTTTCAACTCTTATGCTAAGATCACGAAGCCCTTCAGAAGTTTGGAGGATCGATGAAACTTAACGAAAGAAAAGTCCAAAATATCTGCTATGCAGATGACAAGGGGTTTAGAAAACTGCAAGAAAGACAATGTTCATATCTAATACGCTGTTTACACTATCATTTTTCAACCATGCTAGGCCCAGTCACGTTTCAAATTGGTATTGTATATATTTTACACCGTTCGACGTAGCACGTTTAGTGGCCTGGTTCGTCGCGGTAGGATAGGCACCGTACCCAGCTGTTCACGGTTTAAAATCACTACTGTAAACGCTCAGAAGGGCCTTGCACGGTTCCTGATTTCCTTAACACATGCGTCAATTTCAGCTCAATCTCAGCGCGCCGAATTTCAGAATATTAACTGCTCTGACAGGGTCAATCATACCAGTGTTTTTCTATCAGATGATACCACATCCTATCAGCACAACCCTCAAAAACTCGAAAGTAAACTTTCAATAGACCAGACAAACCTATTCGCTAACAACCTCCTCCAGGCCCTATAGAAACAACGTCTCGTGATTCTTGAATGCTGACAATGTTAAACTAAGTCATTCAAATAAGAGAAATTTCTATGCTTTGGGTTAAAAACGTTTACATCAATGTTTCTCAAAGGGGGCGATATTTGCTCTCAGAGGGGTCATACAATGGAAAGGGGTGATAGAGGACGATAGAAACATTGTTAAGAGGTGAAAGGGAAAGAGGTGATCGATAGGCTCGATGGGATGATCTTGGGGAGAGTTTATAAAATAACTCTTGCTTGGTTTTTTATTAAGTGATCCAAATTTAAGTCTGCATTTTATGTTTAGAATCTATTACTTCTCTACGGTAGCATTCAGGTTGACGGTAGAAGTTGTGTTTCCTGTTAAAAATGTGTAAGCATAGCATATGACAGATCAACTACTATTCTGTTAAGCTGTGGCATTATACTTCATCGCCGTATTTGGGGCAGAAATATTGAGGGGACTACATTTTATAATTGATGAAGTGGAAAAATGTCGCCCACGATGACTGGGTGACGAAGAAGATGTCAAAAATCTGCTTCTCAGAAACGACGTCTCTAACACACATTCTGACGTAAATAAAAAGCTATTTTGATTGCACATTATTGAGAAATAATACTTTGACCCTAAATATTGGGGGGTTCAGCCTCCTAGCCCCCGACAATTACACCCGTATAACTTGGTTTGCCATTAAAAAGAGGTGTAGATTGATCAGTGGTGCCAGTTTCTGATTTATCAAAGAGTAGATTGCATATTTGAAACTTCTGGAAAGCTGCATAGCTTTAAATAGTGCTCACTTTGTCGATCAAATGAAGTTCTTCCACATCTGATCAGTGAAAGCGTCCCAGCCGGTTCACAATATCTTCGACCTGGGACACGGCACGAAAAGATGCAAATACGAGGTTAGTTTTGATAAATTATGGGTTTGTTCAATGCCCAACAGTTCCTACAAGGTCTAAATGCCTTATGTGTAGTAGCATTTTTGAAATAAGACTATAAAGCCCAGGGGACTGAAAATGCTATTTGAGCAGAATGCATCCAACAAGTGTTAATGCTGATTTTCGGAAGATGAAAGTGGATTCCGATAAACAGAAGATTGTAGGAAATTTATTTGCTAAACAAGACCTGTGTTTGGAAAAGGGACTGATAGCATCATAATATAGCACCGATGATAATTAAAGCTAGAACCTAACATGATGTTGGTAAAAAACTTAGAGTAGGTGTAATAGGGACGGTGATGCGTCAAAGTGCTACTCTAATGCTTGTTACAGTGCGTCTTAGTAACAATACCGAAGTGCCGTATCGATGAAATGAGAAAGAACCTCAAGTCACAACTGATGAACACCTTATTGGAAACCGACCATACTCTCGAAGTAGATGAGTGTAGTATCAGAGCGAGTACTGCATCATCGACGGGGTACATGTGCTTCATCCATGTAGGTGAAATGAAGGGAGGCTTGTTATTTAGTATTTCATTACGATCAGACACATGAGTCATCAAAAGATGTTATAACAAGCATTATCATCATTATACAATGTGCCACATACGGCGCTCTAGCAATGGTTGAATGACGACATAGGCCATTCATTACCCTCATGAATATTGCTCCAGGTCTGTGCCTAATTCACTATGTGATCCGTAGGCACTAATAAATAGCCAAAAGCTCAGTGGCGAGCTTCACGGGACTTTACTGTTCCTTATAAAATTTATTAACAAAATCAAAGTGAAATCTTTTAGTCTGCCTTTTCTACCTGTTATGCCATGAAAACGACTAAACTTTTGAGCAGTTATTGTTACATCATCATGTCCGATGGATGTGAAAGGGAACTTGCTTAAGCCGCTTTTATGAGTTCTGTCAAGTCATAGTAGAGTTTTCAGAGCATAGACTCGAAGACAAGAAGACAGCCGAGAGGTGAGAAGTCGAAAACACTGACGTTGTGTACATGCTGGACATGTTTAGCATGCTAAATAAATGCAGCAAGCAGACGCAAGGGACGCAAGTGACGGTGTCTAGATGTAAAAATGCAGTCACTGCTTTTACAACAAAAATTGAATTATTCAAGTTAAACGTGGACAGCAGGTAACTAAGCGAATTGAAACCCTAATGAGAAACGAAGTATCTGACACAGATCTCTATAAATACATAAGCCATCCTGGGAAATATGAATGATCTCTTCGCTGATTTGCTTGTCCTGAACATTCCTGGGTGGATAGTGCGACCTCATCCCTGCGATCTTGGTAAGATACCAATAGAACTGCATTTACCTCTTATCTATCTGCGTACAGATGGCGAATTGTAAGAAGTATTCTCCGTGGATAAGTATGCCAATTTACGTTGCTCCCAAGCAGGCAAGTATCCGGGGCTTTGGGCGGCAGCAAAATAAGTCATCTAAGGTTTCCCACCTTCTTATTTAGCAGAACATGAATTTTCTGCTGTGAAACAGCTCCCCACTTAGGAGATCTCACTCATCTCACAAGGGGGCGGTAGATGGGAAGTGGTTGAGAAACACCACAGTGACTGATTGTCATCAAGAACCATGGCAAAGCAAACAAGCCGAGTAGCTACATTTTGTAGCACACATGCAATTTCTTTGGTTTAGAGCATGCTTCACTTGATTTAGCACGTTAGGTTTAGGCTCTTTTCCTACAGTGTAAAAAAGCGACTGGAACCAAGTCAGGGCCTAACACAGTTCCTGGCACTGTTCAATAATATTGGTGAAGACAGGGTATAAAGAAAATCCCGCAAGGACAACAACTTGTGGTCAGTGATGATCACGAAGAGAAGGCTAACACTATCTGCTATCTGGCAGACATCATCAGGAGTCAATGTGATAACCGAGAGGACACAAAATGGCATTGTAATGGCCAAAGGTGCCACTACTGCCTTGTCGACTATTTAGAGGGCCAGATCTCGGCATTTCGTGGAAAAGAAACTCAGAGATCTGGGGTCAGAGGTATAAAACAGTGTACTTCTCAGTCTACCCTAGATCGAGCCGAGAGGTAAATAACTCAAAAAGTCACGTACGTATCTGACGAAAATCCAAAAAATTCCAAAAATCTAAGAAAAATTCAAAAAAGCAACGAGAAAAAATCTAAAAACCAAAAATTTCACGCACATCTCTCTCAAAAGTGATTAACCCCTCGGATCGAGCTACATAGACAAGGTAGCTCATGCTATACCATATGCATGATAGCTTTCATGGATCGAACTGCCTTAGCTCGATCTATGTTGTGAAGAGAAAATCTGTGTTTTTACCTAGACTGATCAGTATTAGTCTACCTAGACATAGCACAATCACAGATCACTTCTCATTAGTTACAAGCATGGCCGTATTCATCGGTTTGTGCGGCGCAGGAGAAACGAGAAAGCACATCTGCAGATGATTTTTTATTCATACGAACAACTAAATAACTAGAGGGTATTGACAGATACAGATTCATACGTACAGAATTTGAATCCACTAAAGTAATGCTTCGGAATGGTTTAGAATAGGAAACGAACTATGGACCCAAATGTACTTAGCACTGTTCTGACCGTCGTCAACACTAGATATGCCGTGTCCATTACTTTAAAACAGGATGTTTGTAAAGTATTTGTCATAGATCAAGATCCTGTTTCGAGTATACCACGAGGGGTTCTGAATCTATCTATTCAATTATTGGCTGAATATTTTTCATTGAGACTACTTATCATCAGTCAATTGGTATTTCCTTATTTATGCGTATATTTTAGTTTCGAGTGTTGCTGTGAATCATATTTATCAGTCATCCCAAAGTAATGAGCCTAATATTTCCAATGCCTGTTACCTCTGTCGTGACTGGCCTTGTAGGGTGAAAGTTCATCGATCTTCCTGCGTATTTCTAGTTACCCGTCGACAATTGTTGACATAAAACTACCTGATACAACTCTTGTGTCATCGCTGTTTTAACTCTGGTTTTCATTAAGATATTTGTACGTTCTCGATACCCTCATACGTTCAATATATCAGACATTTCAACAAGTGTGTATCTATGCAGAGGTGTATATCTGAAATAGACATGCAATACTTTCTCAAATCTTGGCATATGTTGCTGATAATAAGGCGCTTTGCATTACGTAGGTTATGAAAAAGATTATTGTAAAAAGACAACTTGTTTGCGTTCGAATGATCAGATTCTGAAGGTTTAAAGGTGACAAAACAAGTCCGACGTTTCCCTCGTTTATCTAATCAGCAATCGTGCCTTTCCATTGATCATTGAGGCTTGTGAGCACTAACGTTTCGCTAGCAGCTCATTGAGATACTGTTACTCACTTTAGCACGGTCTATGTAGATCGATCTAGAAGTAGACATAGCACAAGGGTGATTGCACATATAAATCATAGCTTGATCTACTTTTAGCTCGATCTACAATAGAGATAGCATAAGGTCGCTAGATCGTGCTATGTCTACCTGTATACCTTACTAGTCTTGAAAAGTAAGTTTACCTATCATGAGGCACGGTAGAGAAAACTGGTACATGAAGAAACCAGACCACAACCACACCAACAATTTTCAATTATACACGGGATGTTACACGTTACCTGGAAAGATATTGTAGTAACGCAATATCCAAGCAACAAACATCCCAAATTGGTCACTCTCATTGGTATGGGGCAGTAGTTTAGTGGTAAAGTGGTTGCGCAACTGCGGAGGTCGTGGGTTCGATTCCACGTGGTCACATGATTTTGTCACCTTCGAGACATTACAACACCGATGTCTACTTTCAGTCATTACATGATAATACAAATACGAGTGTATTCCTTGTTACAGGTTATGCAATGACTAGGAAGAAGAGGAGCTATCTACCATAACCATTGTTCCTATGAGTATTACGACCCTTACTTTGGAGCCTACCTATCTGTAGTTGAAATTTTAACCAAATATACAGATAGGTGCCAGTTTTGGCTGAGTTGTTGAAGCGTTTGGCACAACTGGCTGCCCAGGTAGTGTGTTCAGCTGCTTTTGAGGAGCTTCTTGCTGCAATGCCAATATTGACTGAAAGAGAAATGATTTGACGCAGGCGCACAGCTTATTTGTGGACAATGAAAGATGGCAGTGTCAACAAATGATCAGTCTGAACCTTTGAAGAAGATATGTCTAGAATGCAACCATAGTTGACTGAAATAAGATCTATTGTAGTTCCCAGCTACGATGTTAGCAGGCATGTACCAGGAAATTTCCGTAAGCAAATAACAACACGCTCGTTGTAAGTTACGTTCGGTTCCTCTGGCTAGGAAGTCACGATCCTTTCTACAGGTGAGCGTAAACTTTTAGGATATTGTTAGCTTTTAAAGGTCTCGTATATTTATTTTGTAAGTGCTGCAAATACGGTTGTATATATAGAGCTGGTTCATGATAGATCGTGTTGTAAACTTATAAGTTATGGGTGTGTTGTATGATACGTTGTGATGGAACTCCAAGTAGCATTGGCTAACTCAAATTCAGCATGGCTGTCATGTATACCGGTGCTCAAGTCTTAGAATTTTCTGAACAAGCATTAGCCCACGATCGAACTTGAAAGATGTTGTGAATCGCTCTAAATGTGTACCGTTTCATTTTTGGTAAAAAAGTTTTAGTTTCTGGAAATCTTGGTTTGAGCTTTTAAAGTGCACTAAACTCGTTGAACTCGACGTCACTACCACGTCAAGTTTTTTAATTGATCATGTTCCAGGGGTTTCGTTTGCAGAATGAAAACATAATGGATTTAATCAGGAAGAATTGTCCTCGGCTCTGTAGTTGCCTACTGGTATTAACTACTCCGCGATCGCTTGAAAAGTAGGTGTGATGCGAAATTCTGTTTTAGAGTTAACAGTGCCGATATGAACAAATAGCGTGAAGAGCAGTAGGCTCTTTAAAGTCTACTTCATAAAATTAGAGATCCGATATTGATGATTATCATCTTTATCGATAGTCACCCATGTTGAAGGTCTTTATTCCAATCGTAATTTAAGCGTCGGCAGTTTTTGATCGTTGTAGATAGACCTATGTTCATTTTATCTAGCTACGAAGTAGGAAAGAGTAGATCTACTACTGTACAGTCAGCGTTTTCCCATCTTCTGACATTCACACTGACTGTGACAGTTGTCCAGTGTTGACAGTGCTGATTCAAAGTTTTGTGTAAAGCATTGTATGTACTCGGAAAGTAAAAAAGATGGACACAATCACTATAGATTGTTTATCAGCCAGTCTTACTGATTATAACCTTAAGGAAAATCATAACACCTCAAACTGACATGACTTTCCAATACGGCGGGGATAAACCACCTCACAGTGATAGACTTTTATGTTGTTTCCTTTTTATAACTCAAAGAAGCTTAAATTTCAAAGCAGAGCTCAATACCCAGGCGTCACTAAGTAATGAAGTCAGAGGCACTCCCACTGTCCATTGGAATTTCTCATTCGAAGTTGGTAGCGGCTTGACATTGCCCTTGTAATTGATATCAAGTCAACTTGGTTCGTTGTAAAATTGAATTACCTAAATCGATTACAAGGATAATGAAGTACCAGAAATCGAATAAACAATGCTTTTAAATCGTAAATTGCTATGCAAATAAGCTTCAAGAAGCCCTGATCTCGTAGAGATTGTCGATGCCTATGTGTTAAGACAGTATCCGCATTTGTTGATGGGGAGCTGTTTTCTTCTAAGGCCAACACATCAAGATGAGGATTGAGTGCAGTAGCTGTAACATCCCAAATAGAGTTTATAAGCAAAGTTGCCTAACATGATACACATAAAAATAGATCCAACACATTTGTGAGCTACCGTTCGCGAGGTTGTTAATACCAGTATATTTACCCTGTTTACTGTTTGTTGGGCGCCATTTAATTCAAAATAATTGCATAATCCTAATAAAAGGCTTCTCAACGCGTTTCATTAGGTTTGTTTATTTTTTATTATCCAGAAAGGTTTGACATAAATAAGAGGGTGAGCTATGTATGGGGTCCTTGTAAGCTGTATTCATGATTGCCATGACACACTGCTTGTGAGAATATATCTATATACATGTATTCTATGGTTGCACCAACAGTGCCTAAGTAGAGATGAATTTGCTTTCATGTCATGAGTAAAAGAAGGGTAAGCACAGTAGAAGTGGTGTAAGTTTCTCAAGTCAGTAGCAGGAGGTGAGAGGAAGGGAGCTTTTTTCAGTGTTGTGTTACTTGCTTTTCCCAAACTTTGACATTTCACCATCATCAACAGAGCTGAGGACATTTTGGTCACTAGTCTTCGCATCCTGATCTTGTGTGATGTTTGTTTGTTAATTTGGGTCTTGGTTTACAGTCTTTTGGTTGTAATAATCAAACAGACACTTCAGTGAATTGGTGAGTGCTATGCAATATAAAAGACCTTAAGACACCTGATGATTTGAAAGAAAGCCATACAGTAGTGTTGGTGCATTATACCTCCATATTTTACAGAGTGCATCCTGTACTGCCTAAAAGGGTTTGCAAATGTTCAGCTTGTGATTTGAACAATGGAATAATAGAGGAATCTTAATAAGTTAGAAGGAGAAGAAAATACCCAAATTATACATCAGGGATGACTTCTAGATCTTGGAACAGTAAGACCAAAAAAGTATGGCACCAATGAGGAATTGCTCTTAATACAAAAATTGGTTGGTGATTATGCAATTTAGGATCTACTGCCCACATTGTAAACTTACCTATCCCACTATTCATTGGTATGTTTATTAACATATAACTAGATCTACACCAGTTTGTAAATACATTTAATCTCTCTAAGTAGCAAGAACTGTGAATAATATGTATTTATAAATGTAAGTTTTGAAAAGTTGCATGATATTCTTGAATAACTTTTAGAGTCCATATATATATAAATATATATGTATTAACATATAGGGATGACAAAATACAAGAGAACAGAACTTATGTAAATGCATATGAAAACAAATAAAATAGATGTCCAATAAACTGTCACATAGCCACACAGAAGTCTTTATCAAATGTTTTGATATCACCACTAAAACAGTTTGGGTTATCTCTCAGGCCAATATGACATATAAAGCTTTCATATCAACCATATCCAAATTGAATACTGTTCAGAAGAACCCATTGTCATTGTTTTATATCACTACCAGGGGGCCTTTCTAGGGGAGTTAGAATAAACTTGTGAAAGTTTGTTTTTCACCATGGTTATCTCCAAGCCACAGTTACCCATGTTTAAGGGGGCACTACTTGATTTGCCACATCAGATTATTTTTGCATTCTGCATGACAGTGGTGTGCTGCTCTTCAATCTGAGATCAATTGTTGGATTGGTGATAGATTTGTGTAGGATGTGTTTTTTAACAAATTGCACAGTTGCAAAGCACTAGGACATTCTTGTCCCTCTGAATGGTATCATGTTACTATACTGTGGATGTTGCAATTCACAATCAACTTATACCCATGTTAGTGTTTTAACACAAGTTAGGATCTTTAATCTTTTGTCAGCCCTATACTTTAGGCTAACCTTTATCAGAGTCACAGCTGTGTAGGCTAATATGGTAGATAGATCTACCAGTGGTGATTTATTATCTTAATTTGATCTATTTCCTTGTTAATTTGTTTTGAAAGCACAACATATTATGTAAACAGAGCAAAGTGTGGATAAGTAAAGCTAAAACATGTTTCAAAATTAAGAGTCCAATATTGATTCATTTGAACTAGATGGTTATAACAATATGTTTTGTTAAACAGAAAATAAACTGTGCAATGCACAATTTAACGTAACATAGTGTCAGAGTCCTGATTGGAATTAGCCAGATTTTTTTTGTTTCCATTTTACGTTGTTTAGTAACTGTAAACAAATATTTATGATGCAAATACAGTAATTTGTCAATGTGAATATTCTTTTTATTTAGACATATATGTATTTATTTAATATATACCATTGTTTGTATATTTTTGGAGGAATATAAAAATAGTTTCCATGGAAGTCAAATGCATGGAGACAAAATGCATTTTGCAGTTTAGAAATTTTAATTACAGAAAATATGTTATTGGGGGAGTAACAAGGCTGTGAAAGTGTCTTATTTTCTCATCCTCATCTTGAGAAACATCTTAGGACCACTATTCATCTTAAGTATTTATCAACACAAATTCTTTACATTAATTATTGCATTAAAATGGTACATTGCATCATTCATTGCCCAAACAGAAATCTTTCACTACAAGAGCAGGCTGTTTTAGTGCCTTGTAAATTCAGATAATAAAGGGTGAAGATTTTGTCTAAGTATAAATGAATTGAATATGAATTAATGAGAAAATTAACTATTGCATTGCTTAAAAATTATTCTGATCCACTAAGGGGAAAAAGGTTGCAAGATGACAGTTTTTGAAAGCTTGATTAAAATGTTTGTAGCAAGGTACAGTACATAGAAAAGCATCCAAAAATGATGACAAAAACGACTCATGTTGTTCAGGATGACATATTAAAGTGTATTAAAGTGTAAATAGCATTTTCCAAGAATGATATTAAATCAGGATATGTCAATTGTAGTCTTTGGTTTTCATTGTTTGTGCAAGGAAAGCTTTGATAATTTGTGATGCAGTTTATGATGATTTCACATGTTACCAATGAAAGGATTTCATGCAAACAAAGAGAATAAGGTGAACATATGAAGAAGAATTTAATATTTTTTAATTATTGCTTATTAGAACTCAAGGCATCTTTTGTTTTAAAAAGTGGTGTACAATAACGTACAATTACTAATACTACATGCATTATTTTCATCATGTATATGATGACTCTTTGTCATGCATCTGGTTTACACCTAATTGAAGTATAGTGTTGGTCTTTTCAGTATAATTAACTGTAATATCATGGTAAGAATGGAAGAAAACTATTTGTGAAACTTCTTATCATGATGAATAATCATCTTTATGAGTGTCTTGCTCATCATCATGATCTTCTTGCTTATCATGGTGATCATCTTCACCCTCATGATGATCGTCTTCACCCTCATGATAATCATCTTCACCCTTATCATGATCATCTTCACCCTCATGATGATCATCTTCACCCTCATCATGATCATCTTCACCCTCATGATGATCATCTTCACCCTTATCATGATCATCTTCACCCTCATGATGATCATCTTCACCCTCATCATGATGATCATCTTCACCCTTATCATGATCATCTTCACCCTCATCATGATCATCTTCACCCTTATCATGATCATCTTCACCCTCATCATGATCATCTTCACCCTCATCATGATTATCTTCACCCTAATCATGATTGTCTTCATCCTCATCATGATCATCATGCTCATTATCATAATTGTGACAATCACCATGATCACCTTAATCATCTACTTCATTTTGATCATCATCACTTAGCTTAAAGCTCAATGTAAGTATAGATTAAAGCTCAATGTTTGAATCCGAAAACACCAAAGTAGGCAAGTCTAGGAATGAGTTTTGTTTTTCAATTTATGGTGACTTGTTTCTACTGTTTCATTAAGAGACTGAAAAAGGCTGACATCCAGGTAGCACAGTGATCATAGTCTATGAAGCTTTTTAATCAATGCTGGAAGTGAAATTCTAAGTTTCAGTTGCCTCTATCAAACAGACTGTTTCCTTTCAAAAAATAGAAACTGCTAATGTACAACCATGCAGTATATCAAATGTGGCCACGAATTCCTTGTATCTGGGATGGAAGAACTATGAACGGTTATTACGTATCATCTTGGTAAGGAACCCATATTTCAAGCATGTTTCCATCGATTTTCTGAAAGGGATTTCTCTGTATATTTGCCAGGCCATACCTCCATGATTCATCAACAGCCACCAACTACACCAACATAATTTTATGCCTTATTGCCTCTAGGTAGAGTCCCCTTATGTCCATTACCACCCCAAAGCTTGTAACTACATTTCTGTCCACTTAGACAAAATGTTTTTCTCTGAATAAGATCTTGCCCTTGTCTGTGTTTTTAAATACTGGACAATCCAGTTTTACATTTTCGGTCATTTTAGAAGTTCTAGGAGCACAGTTTCCTTAGCTGTTGTTTCAGTAATGATGGTCAAGGAAACATCAAAAGCAAAACAAATGTACCAATATATACTGTCATCATTTTCTTGCAGCTTTTAAAATGCTTCTCATGCTGCTCATGGATGTAACAAGCAATTTGACGGAGTGTTGTCAGTGCCTGATACATACATAATGTAGTAGTTGCAATTAGGCCTAAGGAGTTTTAGTAACCATGGTTGGAACAACAACAAATTATTGAATGTTTTCCTTTTTGATTAAAAAGTCACTAATGCAGAATGGTTGGTTCTAATGTAAACCACATCCCCATCAAGAAGAATCAGTACATCTTGAAGTGGATTACTTATTGGGTAATTCCTGCACTGGATAGGATTTCTTTAAGTGACTTAGGCACTTTTTATTAGTGATCTATTAGATTCTGTGCGGTGTCAGCCTACAATTTATGCTGATAATACTACTTTATATTCTAGTTGTAGTAGGGCATTACAAGTGTCATCCCAGGAAAGAATGGCTTCAGAACTTAAATCTGACTTAAACACTGTTGTAGAGTGGGGTAGATGGTGGCAAGTGACTTTCAATGCTAG
Source organism: Carybdea cf. marsupialis auct. non (Linnaeus, 1758) (assembly GCA_010016065.2). Classification (NCBI taxonomy): domain Eukaryota; kingdom Metazoa; phylum Cnidaria; class Cubozoa; order Carybdeida; family Carybdeidae; genus Carybdea; species Carybdea cf. marsupialis auct. non (Linnaeus, 1758). The sequence continues at coordinate 18,308 of JAAAKL020002015.1, forward strand.
AAAGACTCAGGTGGTATCTTTTGACAGATTTCAGGAACCTTTAAATGTGCCTCTCAGAATAGATGGCCTTCTTCTTGAGCTGTCATCGTTGAAGCTCCTTTGCATTTCTTTTACTTCAAGGCTGGAATGGGGGCCTTACCTGACTAACCTAGCTGAGTCTGTCTCAAGGAATGTTTGGGGCTCTTTTTGCAATCTATTATTGTTCTGTCACTTGACTTTGTTTTATATCTTTACTAGGTAATGATCAGGCCTTGCATGGAGTATTGTTGTCATCTTTGGGCTGGTGCACCAAAGTTCTATCTCAACATATTTGACTGGGTCCGAAAACGAATTTCTCATGCAGTTTGCCCTGAAGTGGCCTGCACACTTCAACATCTGTCTCACCGTTGAGATGGTGCATCTTTAAGTCTTTTCTACAGGTTCTACTTTGGTAAGTGTTCTTCTGAGTTGGCTGAGTCGGTTCCTTTTCCACTTATCAGGTCAAGACCCATGTGGTATGTTGAACCTCTGCATGACTTTTCTGTTTCTATGCTGAACACAAACAGAAATTTCTATGCTAACAGTTTCTTCCCTAGGACTTTTAAGATCTGGAACTCTCTGTCTTCAGACTGCCTTCCTCCTACTTATGATCTTGACACTTTTAAATCGTATGTCAGTTGCCATCTTCTTGGAAATATTTAGTATATTTTGTCTTTGATTACTGATTTATTTTTAATTGATTTAATTTATTTTGCTGTTTATTTTCTGTTTCTACTTGAAGTGGCAACCCTGCCTTGTATTGAGTGAAGGATTAAAAAAATATGTTGATGTCATTATGGTGCATTGCACATCACTTGCATCCATTTTTGTGCAAATTACTGTTTACACCACAATGTTGCCAGACCCATTCCTTCTAGCAATGTGATACAGATGCTCATTTACATTGTGTACTCATTTTCTCTGGCTCCCTCATGTGTTCAAGCCAGGGGATGTAATATTTTGTGATTGTTTCTTGTCACTGGTGAATCTGGCATATGCTGCAAAAGTTGAAAACTATGTAGGTGATTGTTGCACCAGACACCATTGATATCAAGTGAAGTACAAGCATGATTGCACTGTAGATGAGAGAGCTGAGGATTGGAAGAGTCCTTATACCTGTATTCTGCCTGTATTTACAAAAGGAAACAAATGTATTAACCATTGCTAAAGTAGTTATACTATCTTGGTCAACATGACATTGTTTAAGCCCTTAAAGTGAACAGTTGTCTTATTGAATGAAAATACATTAACCTTTTTTTGGCAGCAGTTTGGTGACGATCAGAAAAACCCAAGACCAGATATGTGTATGTAAGTGATGTCCACACCAGCAAAGTTTGCAACATCTAGAAAAGAGAGGAGGCTATCTTGCTATACCGGCATGTATCGTATCTACCAATAACAAATCAGAAATCAGCACCTCTTATCTCTTATTCTAAATTTCTGGTGGACGTTTGTTCCAGCTTGAGGTCAATGATCAAGCCAACCATGTTTCTCTCAACTGTAAATCCTTGGAGTAAATTGGCAGAAATTACTTGGAATGTATGTTGTTTTACAGCATTTGTTTTTATCTGGAAATGTTGTTTACCAAATTTATCGATAATCCATGCAACACTTAATCACTTTTATTGATTTGAAACCCCAGATATAGTTTCATAATTCTTTCTCCAGCTTTTACTCATAGTATGAAAAGGTTTTCTATAGTTAAAAAATTGTTCCTTAGGCTCAGTAGTACACAAAGCACAGGGTTTTATTCAGGCATTTTGGGCCTGATACAAAAACTACTGTATATAAAGAATAAAACCACAAAACAGGCTAAACCCACTATTTTCTATTTGCAACCTCTGTTTCAATCAACAAAATGAGGCTAAGCTCCATAGTATTAAAAAATGCTAAATATTGTATGTAGGACTGTACAAAGTGTAACAATAGATATAGCACAATTAATAAATGGAAGGAAGTTTCTTAATTTGGCATTGACTATCCTCAGAGTAAACCAACCCAGACCTAATGTCGCGATGCACAAAGTAACCATCCACTGTTCCATAGCAGCTCCTGATAGTACCTAAAGTAAACCTTGCCCTCTGTGGACACAAGAAATCTGAATATCCCCTTCTGCGATTTCATTTTTCCTTTCTGGTGTTTTTAAGGCACTATTGTCTTGAAGTAGTTTGGACTACACTATTTTATGACCTGCAGAAGCATTTAACTTCTTCTTCTTCTTTTTTTTTGTAGATACACATAGTTGATCTGACATATAATACTGGGTTTGCTGTTGACACACTAGTGGTGAGTTTGTAGGTAATTTTTGTAAATCTCTATCTTCGGATAGAAGATCCCACCAATCATATTTTTTTTGACACAGAAGTTATAGATGTATAAATGTTGCAATGTCAGATCCAAATAGTTTGTTGGTGGTACAACACAATAGAACTGCACGAAATGGTGAAAACATTTTAGTACTGAGCAGTTCCAAGTTGTGGACGGCACATAGTCTGATTAGGTGAGAATGCTTTCTTACTGGTATAAACTATGCATGGGGTAACAGCGACGAAACACTTCTCTATAACCTATTTCTTCCTATCTCAATTCGGACGGAGAAGGCTTTTCAGTACTGAACTGTTTCTGCTATTTTTGCAGTTTTAATGTCAGATCCAGGTATTGTGGAAAGAATGGTTGATCCAATATTATTTCTGACAATGTTTCTTACAACTGTTCAACTCAATGTGATAGACTACTAGTATTGACAATTATTTCCAGTATTCATTTGCAATTGTGCAGTGATAGTTTACCCAATGGTACTAGGACAAAGTTAAACCAATGCTGTTCAAGACAGAGGGGCTTGACTATTCACCATTTTTTAGCCCCAGGATCTGCCACAGCAATTGTGAGGGAAAGTGTTTCATATTTGATCTGTTCCTGTTTTTTCCTTTTATTGTGCTTGTACTTTGAAAGGAGATTTAGCAGCCATGTTGCTTGCATCAGGTATTGCTTGATGAGTTTCCAAAAGCTGGAGTTTTAAATTTTTGTCAACTTAATAGAGGACCATAGTGATTAAGGAGGGGGGAGTGTGTTACCCTCATTTTTAACCAAAGAATTGTTACATATGAACCCATCAAATAGATTTTGTTTATTTAGACAATAATATGCTCTCACTTCCCGAATATGACAGTTGCAATGGTGCTATTATCGTGTTGTACACCTGATCTACAGTGAACAAAAGATACATGTTAGATCCATAAGCTAGTATTTATGATGCTGCAAACGTCTGTCTAGTATGATTTATTTAGAGAGACAGAAATGGAATGGAAATGGAAACCTCCAAAACGAAGAGAGGGTGATGATTTGTATCTACCGTATAGGTGCAAGTTTCACGTATTAGAATTGTAAGTGAAATGGAACCCTCATTGAGTAGGAAACGTTAATTTTTGTGTATTTATTTTTATGTCACGAACCGTTTTCCTTCACAGCATGTAAGGCATTGATTTTTCCTCCAAATTTCGACTTTCAATCTTTTAGTCAAAACTAGCAGTAGTACGTGATCAAAACTTGATAAGCATCTCCAAATAGAATATGAATTGGTGTTTTTCGAACTTGAATTTTTTGAGTAAAAGTCTATAGAAGATATATCAATGATACATAACAGTTTTACTTGCTTCTTACTGTATAACAGTTCCTTTTTAATGTGACAAGTTGAATTGTTTGCCACGTTGGGTATGTGAGAAAAATCTATGTAAATCTGTTCCGAGTGATGTTCACATTTGCAGTCTATATTGGCTTTTTGATGAGCCTTCCATGGAATATCTCCTACAAGGTTTTCTCTTTATAAGTAGACTCAGGGTTATTCAACAAAAAACCTTTTTCTGAAATATCTTTTTCCAGGTGTGCAAACATAAATTCACACATCTTTTTAAACTAAGCTGGAATGTTGCATGTGTAGTCACACAGCATTGCATTGAGGTTAATGGCTGCGTGTTGAGTTGACAATTCTGCTTTACATGACCTGCTTCTGCATATGTCAAGCCTGCCCATAACAGTGCTTGTCAGCTGAAAACTGGGACAGTCTCATGTCTTATGATTGGAGAGCTGCAGAATGGAAGCTGACATATGGTTACCTTCATCTAAGGCATATCCTACTAATTTATTGCTCTCCTGCTGATCTACTCCAGATTTTGATCATACAGTCAGGAATCTACTGATTATTTAATGTTAACAAAACCAGTATTAAGTTGAGCGACTATGTTAACTGATGTTGTAGATTTTAGAGAACGACGTTCCATCAACATTTATTTTACTCGTGTTAATGCATGTAAGAGCAGGATGAAAAGCTTGATAGACTTATTGGGAGGGGTTGGGTGCATGTCTTCAGATTATTTCATGTTAACCAAATGATACCATGGTACCAGTAATGATAAAAAGATTGCCTCTTTTGAAATGTGGGTCTACAGGAAAATGCTGAAAGTGCCATGGGATGACAGATTTACCAACCACGACGTACTTGAAAGGGCGAACTTAAAAAGAGAACTTTTGTGTACCATTCAGCACAGGCAAATGAAATACTTTGGATACTTCATACGCCAGAATAGTATCCAGCGAGCACTACTGGAGGGCTGAATTGAAAGCATGAGACCAAGGGAAAGGCGAATAATAAACTGGATGGATAACATCTTAGAATGGTCTGGACTCCCATTATACCATGAAGCTGTGAGAGCAGCTCAAGAGCGAAAGCTATGGAGGGATGTGTGACTCAACCCACGCCTGTTGGACGGAACATAGAAGAAGAAGAAGAAGAAGAAGAAGAAGAAGAAGAGGAAGAAGAAGTGAACAAGATAACTCTTACAATTAAATTGATTGAAAACTCTAGATTTAAAGAATAATCTCCATGAGGCAACAGATTTCGAGGCGACTCCGCTGACCCGCATTGGTAGTAGTAGCAATTATGCATCATCTCTGCATGTCGAGGCTGATAGTAGAGATTATTTTTACTTTTCGCTGCTCGCAAAACTTCGTTTCAAAAACCAACCAATAGAAATGAAACGTAGCTTGCTAAGTGCTGAATACTTGAATACGTTTTGAAGCCTACAATTTATAACAGCATGTCAGAGTGTTAACAGAAATGAGTTCCTAAAGGTGGACGAAGAGTTCAGTTGCACTTGAGATAATCAAGTCGATTTATTGGTGTCTCAAACTCAGAGTTTAAGTAAGCTAACACAAAGCTGTTGAAAGTCCAGTATCCAAATTACGTTGCCAAGAATCAGGAAGGGTCCAGGGTGAAAATAACAACAGGCCTCCTTCCCTTCCGCCATAACCTAAACTTAAGGCAATTAATACCTTAGCAGTTGAAAGCACTAGACATCTCTCCTACAATTCAGTTGACTGTGTGAAGCAAAGTTGGTACATACTGCACTAAACCTGTAGTTGTTTATCCCCATAGTGGCATCTCAAGAACCTATTATTTGCATTGAAGTTCATCCAGTAAGCAGAAAGCAGAGAATAAAGCTGGTTGGTTTTGAGGATACAGAATCACCCACCAGTTTGAATAGACACTAGAGAAGTAGCAAGTATAGAAAAGTAACGGGATTCGAACCCGTCACCCACGCATTCGCAGGGTGCGCTCTACCAACTGAGCTAGGTGACCCCCGTTCATAAGATGATCTATTTCTATAGTCGCCATCTTATCTCTTGATAGTCCACCAGAGGACAGCGACATCCAGCTCTGTGCAATTTTGAAGACCAGCCCCTTTGCACCATGTGACTTGACCATGGAAGGACTGCTATCCATCCCATCATGCTGTCCACAACCCATTGGAAGTTGCATGGTGTTTTGGGGAAGAGAGGATTTGAAATGATAAGTTGGAATAGACACGGGTTCGAATCCCGTTGATGACGTACTTTTCAATTTCTGTAAATATCTTACTGCTCGTGTCGTTATGGCTTGTATGAATGGCTCGATCACACATGGTTCCGGAAAGGAACCGTAATAGCCGTTGATAGCGACATTGTTGCTAGGATTAGCATGAGTCGATGAATTGGAAATAGGATGCGACTCGTCGAGCTAAGGCAAGTTGTTTCATTTCTGATTACTCAGCTGTACAAAACCGAACTTCAACTTTTTCGAGGTGAAATGTAGTAGACAGTCTATTGAGCTCAATAACCCAAAAGATCATAACTTTTTTAATAGTACCATGGAAGAAGAGCGTCGGAAACTTTCAGGAATGTATTGCATGTTTGCCATACCTGATATTTCCCGTCGCTTTTCTAGAACTTTAATTTGTGTTGGATGACTGATTTAACTTATGCAAGTTGCGTCACTTTTACTGCAGCCGCTTATATCTTAGGTAAGCATGTTGGATTTAATTTGGACTGTTTATGAATCGAAATCCAGTTTTAATCAGTACGGTACTTTTGGTTGAGGAAGTATGATTAATTCCATATTTCAAGGCGGCGCAAAAGATCCTCCGAAAATAGGAAAGGCGAAGTGGTTTGCAAAGTTAAAGGTATCAGGATTTGTTGTCTGTTAACTATGACTCGCTCATACTTACTTTTATGCAGTTGATAGAGACAATGATGTTTAAAATCATAGACGGTACTTATCTAGTTTTGGTTGGCTGTAAGGAAGAGATTTGGTTGAATTCGTATGCAAGCTGTTGCACTCGTACAAAAATGAAATCCGAGTAACAGGAATCACTTAATACCAAGAGTATCTACCAATGCTTTTAATTCTGCTCGAATTTTACAATGTTGCCATTGTCACCAATCTGTTATGGCGAGCTTAAGCAAACGTTTTATTGTTTCTGAGTTCCTTGTCAGAAGCCCAATGTATCATACATTAATCAGAATCTACGATCCGCTGCTTCCTTGTATTGTTTTTGACTTGATAGGCAGGTTTGTGCTACACTGCAAATTGAAGACGGCAGTTGACGATGAATAAGGAAGTACGCTATGATGAATCGCGCTGGATATGTTTAACCCCATATTGTTTGTGGTTACCATATGGCAACCTCTAATAGTGACCTGCCATATCAAATTAATTTATTTGGTAAAGCTTTTAAGAGCAAGCAGAGCTGTTACTTGAAAGATGATTTCCTCCAAATCGTGATCTTATTCTTGCGATTAGTAAAGAAAGAGAACCAGCACTTTAAGTATAATATCTGATATTGAACAATAACGGGTTAATTGCTGTATTGATCAAACCGAAAATATCATCAGAACAAATGTAAACAGGGTGTGAACTCTTTTTCCAAGTAATGAAATCATTTCCTGAGTGGTAATTTGCCTCACTGATTGAATTTGTTGTTATGGACAGATTATAAAGTTTTACTTGTTCATCATCCCTTTGATAGTGTTCCATAGAATTTACATGTAAGTATATATTGATCAGATAGTGTTCTTTGTCAAACCACTGTTTTGAACATCTATCTCGATTATATTTCCTTGCTAAAGAAATTCTGATAAAGAATGTAGTAAATATTTATTTAAAAAATGTTTAGTTACTTACACAGAAGATAAATACGTACAAACACATACTTCAGTTAAGAGTATCGGTGGTTTGTTTGCTGGTAACTACCAACAACATAGTGGGGCATAATTTTACGCCGGTCTTGGCAGATATCTCTGTACTTCCCCATCCGTCTTTAGATAATATAACACGTTCTACAACCAGCTGTCTTTGAGATTGACCCAGTTCAGCAACGTCGAGTGAATGACTTTTTGACGAGATCAAAGGATGCCTAATGTTGATAGCTGTATTGAGCGTTGTTTTTTATGAGTCGAGGTGTCGGGATTATCATCAAGGGATCCAATTTGCACAAGTCGCAAGGTACTGATTTGGAAACTTAGATGCTCCGTCCACAGCAGTTGATAATTATAAGGGGATCTGTGACCGATATATCTCCCCTTTACTTTCTTCTAGCCACTCGGGTAAGAGAGTGCGTCGGTAGGACAGCTGACAATTTCAGGATACTTCCTAAACAGCCGACACTTTCTTGTTAAACTGGCTTTCACTGCTTATTGCTTTGACAAAAAATCGCAGGCAGATGGTAGCTCTTCATTTTCGAAACGTCTTCCTCGAAAACTGCTTTTTCAGGGAAGTTAGAGGTATCCTAAATGCATTGAATCATTCGATTGGCAATTGGCGTTTAGGAGAAAAGAATTAGGTTTGTGTGCTATTGCGTCACCCCCTGCACTTTATGGAGGTTTTTCCTGGACGAACTTGTTACAGGTCAGTCACAGTCACAGAAAATGCGCTCATCGTACCGTCTCATGGTGAAATCGCATTAAATATCTATCTTCGTGTTGTCTGAAATCAGAGTTGTGAATCAATCAAGAGAATACTTACATGTGTAGCGCATTGGTCCTTAAATAGTAGGCAGCGATCATCTGACTTGAAGTTTTATCTTAGATCTGCCATTGGTGCAATTTATCGCGATGATAATTTGCGAACGTCGCCAATAAGAGCCAACTACGGACAAGCATGTCGTCGCATATTGTCGGCTGAGTACCGTTGAAGAGACAATACTACAATTTGTAATGACAGATAGGCATAGGAAGCTTCGATCTGTTGGAAACGCCGTGAAGATAGGCATGGTATGGACACGGTTACACGGTGGTTGGCAGCCATTGGACGGATCACATTCTGCACAGTCTCAGTAAATACGTAACAGGTTTTAAGTGGACCTTCAATATGTTGAAAACCAGGACCGTCTGTAAAATGACGGGTAAAGTCAGGGAAAACACGACATGTTAGCTATAAAGCCAGTATAACTCCATGAATGCTTCAGTTGTGTAAGTAAACTTAAGTGTGTAAACTGTGGCCAGAAAGTAAATCATTTTTCATTTTAGATTGTCTTTGATGTGGATCTAAATTCGTTGGAAAGGCAATGAATTTCAGCCCAGACATATCTGAGTTGCAATATGTCTTAGTGAAGTCAGGGGCTATGATTTGTTACGGTGACTGTTTGCTAGTGCGGAATAGAGATCTGCATTTGGGAGTTATGCGCTATGATGCGCTAATGATGATGATGATGATAATGATGATAGTGATAATCATAATCATGATGATGATAATGATGATGATGATGTTGATGATGATAATGATGATGATGATGGTGATGATGATGATGATGGTGATGATGATAATGATGATGATGATGGTGATGATGATGGTGATGATGATGATGATGATGATGATAATGTTAATGATGATGATGATAATGATGATGATGATGATGATGATAATGATGATAGTGATAATCACAATCATGATGATGATAATGATGATGATGATGGTGATGATGATAATGATGATGATGATGGTGATGATGATGGTGATGATGGTGATGATGATAATGATGATGATGATGGTGATGATGATGGTGATGATGATGATGATGATGATGATGATGATAATGTTAATGATGATGATGATAATGATGATGATGATGATGATGATGATGATGATAATGATGATAGTGATAATCATAATCATGATGATGATAATGATGATGATGATGGTGATGATGATGGTGATGATGATGATGATGATGATGATGATGATGATGATGATGATGATGAT
>JAAAKL020002016.1:0-27896 GCA_010016065.2 Carybdea cf. marsupialis auct. non (Linnaeus, 1758)
GGTCTGCATGGGCCGCTCAATGATGCGCTGCCAACTCACTCATTTTTGCGATTCTGTCACTTTCTAGCAGAGCAAGTAAAAAACTCAACTGCTTTACAGGGCCATAGAAACGAGTCTCAAGGGGGGTGTACCTGTGTCTAAATCAATCAAATCCATTCAGTGCATTCATACGTAAGAAAACGTTTGCAAAAGTGAAGGGGTGTGTTCCTTGCCAAATTGTATTTCATAAAAGAAGTGCACCTCGGATAGCATTTTGCTAAATACCTATTGAATTTATAAGAAGGACCTACCCCACCATTTATCTGTCAATCTTCCATTTATTCAAAGTCATGGCGCCATTACACATTGTAATGATCTCACAATTTTCTCCGGAAAAGGTTTAAAAATCGGAGAAATGTATATCAATTGCTTGTGCTCAATTACACAAAGTGAAACTTTGAGTTTAATATGATATCACGATTCCCCCTCCACGTAACAGCATAGCCAATTTCAACGTGAATCTTTCAGTCGGCTTTTAAAAAGTTTACGTCCTCCCCTTACGTAACCTACCGCTTCAAAGAAGCAAAGAAAAGAGTCTTTCGAAAACTGTCTTGAAAATGACCCGAGAAGATAGAGTCGTTAACGCCCGGCTGGAATAAAACACTAAGCCTTCTTTTTCTTTCGAGATATCTGAATTACTCCATGACCGCTCTTTTAGGGTTGACTGAGATAGGGTATCTGCCGATCATTACAACGTCAACTTGACGTACTAAGCTGAATAACGAAAAAATGCGCTTTATCATCATGTCTCTGTTTCAGCTTTGTCTAATACAACTGATGATCCAGAAAAAATTAACAGCAGAACTTCTTCAACTTACGAACGTAAAATTTGAGGAGTGCCTGTCCCTCGTGAATTCTGTAACAAGTTATCCAATACTCTGACTCGAAGACTTCAATCGCTAACTTAGCTGTGATTACACCACGGAGTTTACCTTTCAGATGCTGCTCATGGTCTCGGAGATGAGCAGGAAATGTTATTATTGCGATAGTTCATTTGTTACAAGAAACATTAACCATATGTGAAGTGATTTCACCGTAAAAATGGTCTCTTGCATCACTAACGCAGGTGCTTGGACTTTCATACCTATGAGCATGACAAAGGAACTAATCAAAGCTAAAGCTGAGAAGCAGTTTTCCCGTCCCTTATTTTCACAGCATGACTTAACGGTAGTACAGGAAAGATAGCGATAGTCAGTCATGAACGGCTTCTCCGAACCTGTAGTTAATGATGCGATGGTCAGAGGGGATCTTGAAAACGTTAGAGGACTCATCATGCCGGAAGCCGAATTACGGGTTTGGAGTAAGAATTCATGTATGCAGTATACCAGAGAGAACTAGAAGGTAGAAGTAGCCCTAATAAAGTGTCTCACTGTCATAAAGCATGATGTCTGTAGCATGATCTTGTCGATTCAATTCTCTGCTAATTTGGTAACCCATTTCCTGCATGGCATGAATGGCAGATTGGCTGCCATCGCCAATAGACGACATGATTGAGATGTATGAAGTTTGTGAAGACTCTTCAAAAGCCCTGTCCTCGCATACGACTCATTCCAGGCTTCTTAGTTGTTGGTGGCGGATACTTCGGATTACTTTTTGGAGAGTTCTTTTACAGTACATGTCATTTATAGTAAACCTCCGTTTTTTTGCAGCATGGAGTTGCAAACTTCGGACGCAATTTTCATCTCAGTTCGTCAACCTTATATGACGTCATTTAATGCTACTTATAGACAACGGCGTATTAAGCCAGATAAAATCTATAGTTTTAATTATGTCGCTCTAACCAGAACTAACACACACACCGGGTAATATTTTACTTGCTATTATTATAGCATACATTATATTATTAATGGAATACGACGGTTTATCAATCGAAGGTCCCTGATAAACTAAGGTATCTTTGAGCCGATCACAAAACTATGCACAGATGCAGGTCAAACATAATTTTTATTCCCGATTCACAGGCTTAGAGGTCTAACTATTCCCACTGCAATTGTTTTGAAGTCACGTTTGCATGAGCTTTAAAAGATTTCAACGTTCTGACCTGGTGAAGGTGGCTGCGGTTGGTATGGGTCACTTTCTGACTTGTCTCCTATCGATACCTCGTTTGTGAATGCAATGTTTACATTTAAGACGCAGCTTTGACTTATAGGGTAGTACGTACAGTAGATGCTTGTTACTAGATTGCAAGCCGGCGGGACAACAGTCACGATACATCTCAACAATACATCTTTTCCACTTAAATATCACCCCTCTTCTCTTTATTTTCTCAATTACATCATATTTTCTAGTCATATTCTCTACTTTATTGTTAAGTTTAATATGTATACATTAAGTAGAGCTTGCAAGGGCAACAAGCTCACTAGAGGGACCCTCTTGAAATAAAACCTTGATTAAATCCTTCAGTTAGTTAAGGTCAATTCTGACTATGAAACCCAATCGCTTATACATCGCGTGTAACGTTCAGAGGATTCGGTAGCTACCAAAGAACTCTTCTTGTGGAGCAGGACGTTTTAATTAACATTTGATTTTTGCAACACTTGCAATAAACACGACGAATTTACTTTGTATGTATGATACACATTTCGTATCCTCAGGTCCACCATATTTGAATCTACTGCATCCCGAGCAGATTCGACAAGCCCGTCTAATAGTCACACATGGATATTCTAGCACCATACTAGATGGGTTTGCTACTGGCAGAATCTCTCATGGAATACAAGAAAAAATACACTTTCACCTGTAATATACACTACCATCTATTTCTTTCGATATTATAAATCCAACAATCCTATTTTTCAACATTACATACCACAAGATACGTTTACAAAATACCTCTAATGAGTAAAATAACGGGACCACTATCAATTTATCGTTATAATTCCATTTAAAGGTGTACATGTTACAACATCCTGTAATAGGGGTTAAAATATTTCACCAACGTAGGGTCAGTCCTTAAATTCCGTCATACAACACATCTGACAAACATTTAGCATTGCAAATCTCTGAACTACATACCGAAAATAAAGCAGATATATCCAATTTATAAGAGAACTGCCTGTCAGACTGTTTTGAACGGCGGGTTCATTCTGATAGACACTTTACTATGGAAAGTATCTGCTTATAAATTTGACTGTTGTTGCCGTTCATACTTAAAATCTAACAGTGCGCAAAAAGGTTGCGTTGCTCTGATGACACATGGTAGCTAGCTACCCCGCTAAATTTGCAGCTAACTGAAAACAAGTGTATAACACACGTACTGCTACCAACCAAGCTTAAAAAATGCGCTTTTGGGACCATTCAGGAGTCTTCAAACCACCCAACCAATCAGATCACTTAATAAGCTTTCTATCATTAACAAATATGGCGTCTTATGCCTGGGGTCACTTAGGTAACGAGGGCCCGACGATGATATTTCGGTTTACCATGTGACTTATGACCCCCGATTTGACTGGTTCACAGCAAGGTACAGTGGCTTGGAAGCAAAACTGAACTGATCTTCAAGCTATAGTAGCTTACAGTCCGGCTACATGTTGCTGACAACCAATCATGTAAGAGACAGGGAGCTAATTAGCAGTGCGCTGCATGTAGCTGGAAACCATGCTTCCTCGTGTGTCATCTGATTAACAACGGTCATGACTCATCCTCACATGTGTACACAAGGTGCTTAGCATAAATGTAAACTAAATAATGGAAAAGGGTACCACGTATCCCAGTTACTCACAGTTCTTCTTAAATAACATTCGGAGCTGTATCGTAAGCCTCGGTATCTGTTAAATTAGTCATTTCAGTCACAAATACTTCTTCTGAGGAACTCTCATTTTCAGACACATCGGATATCTAAATGACAACAAGTCTGCAACCCTATGTACACGTGACAGTTGTGACGTAATACGCAAAGCACCAAGTCAGACTAGACTCTTTTTAATCGAATTGGGATGGAAGAAGGCTGCTTTCCCTGAGTAAAAGGATCATGGTTGGTGGTGATTCAGGGTTTTCGAGCTACCTTCTTTTGATAAGTTATCACCCTTCTATCATGGCCAAATCGAAAACGGATGGACAATACACGAACACGAGTAAACAAATGACGTCAACCTTCATACATACCCTTAGAATCACAAAGAGAGGTAGGGGGAATCAAGGCAGTTAATTCTCGGTTTAAAACCTTCAAGCAGAAATAAAGTAAACTATATGCGGTAGGAAAGTGTTACGTCACAATTTTGAAAATGTTTCAATTATGGGAAAAAACTCAATACTCATATTGCCCTATTAGTGAGAACGTCAATGGCCATTATCGGGTGATGTCCTTTCCTAAAACCGAGATATCAGGTTTTAAATCTCTCCAACAATACTTTATTCTTTTATACTGTTTCTAAACGTAAGGTCCCAAGGAATATCAAAAGAGCTTTGAGCGAAGATTTTTGAGATTCAAACGCTTCTAGTTTAAACACTATGTACACTACAGGGCTTGCATTTTGGGAAACAGCCTACTCTAAAGTTGCCTTCAGATATCTGGAGCCAAATCGTACTATTTCCAGAACTTTTGATTTGTGACATCATCACTGTTCCCCTTTATTTTTATAGAGAATCGTCAACTTTAGAAACGGCTCTGATGTGCACTGGAGAATGTGTAGAATACAAAAATTCAAGTAAACGAGTTCTTGTCCCTTTAATTTCCAACTGAATCGTTTACAAGGAAGCACACGGTACGAAACTTAGGTTCGCTGCTCGGGCAACGCATACATGTAAACCTTTCCACGGTCACTTTCAAGGTAAGATCTTTCTCAAAAGAATTAAAGTCGCCACATATGCTCATGACTATAATTACATCTTGTTAGGAGACTTGTTAGAATAGAAAATATGTAGCGTATAATTGGATACACATGGCTACCGATTTTTAAGTCTCAAATGCCTCTCTTGCAGCAGACTGCAGTCGTGAACTTGCATGGGAAAGGGGTCATGTCCACGGATAGCAATCAAAGGTGGCGAGACCAAGGCAGACTTATTATCGGCTTTGTATGGCCTTAGAAGTTTCGCAATGCTACGTCACAAAGAAGATAATTGTGAATTACTGAACTCATTTTAATACGTCTTGAAATATGGTTACAGACTACAATTAGAGGCAGACTACGAAAGACGATGACAAAACTGTTTTAGATGGGAGAGCGTGCTATTCGCTTATATGAAGAGGAGGCTATTTATCTTTCGCGGAAAAAATTTAAGATAAACTAAGACACTTCTTAGTGTTCCCCGAAACATGTTCCAGCAGTAGTAAATGTGGAAGCGAATAAAGTGCAATTACAGAATATTTAATTAGTGAAAAAACAAACGTTTAATACTATACAATACATTTATGACAAAAGCTGCGGCAATGTAACTTTTCATAGGAATCTACCTTCTGTCGGAGCTACCAAATAACAGATAAAGTCAATGAAAATCTTAAGGGTGCAAGTAACACGGTAAAGTAACCATCAGACAACATTGCAATGTGTTGCAGTGCTATTTTGTCGTACGATACACTCGTATGATCTACATACGTGCATTAGATACAAAAATATACCAAGAAAAATGTGATTTTTATGATACACAACCTCGTTAATGACATTCAGACTATCGGCTTCGTATCACGTGTCATCGTGACAAAGGTCATTTTTCTTGGAACTGTTGAGCTATCTTACAAGTAAACGATATCGCTCTTGCAATTCTGCTACGACCTGGCTTGTACAGGCTGCTCAGACTCTTTTAGTGGAAACAGTCGCCGTAACTGTTCTAAAAAGATCCATGTCAATATAGTATGAGGTCCAAGACGTACCCATGCTGGAATAAACCCCTATGAAATAAAAATACCAAATAAATAAATATGGGTTTTCTAGATGGAATTGCTAGTCACTTGTTAATCACTATGAACTGCACGGCCTCTCCTTAATCTGTGCTTGAAACGTGGATAGTTGCTTGAGCCTTATAGAGGTACTTTAGTCGTTAAGTGGAGCTACACGTTTCTCCCACATCAACTAAATTGATTTGTGCAAGGATCGTTAAAAAGGATTATGTATGGATGCTCTGCAAGACGATCAGGAATGCGATTATGAATGAAGAGTGGTCATTGAAATTTTGCGCTACTGCGACTTGTGAACCAGGATTGCAAGTGGGAATTTTGAACAGGAGTCTTGCCTTTCATTATCAAGCTTTTAGACCTGGGGCAAGGATGGTAGACAACATGGTTGCAAGAGGCATTGCAAGAGGAATGCATATAACAACAATGTGTGGAAACACGACTTCAAGGAAAAGCATTTTAAATTGAGCCCTAACGTGGGGGCAATATTCCCAACTACGCTCGTTTTTCTTGTCCCAATAATCAGGAAAGAAGTTCTCTAGACATTCAAAAGCCGGTGAGGCAGCCGAAATGTTATCTGCAATAGAAGACGAAGGCATCCATCTATTTCACTCGTTTATGAAGAAAGTTTACGAGACCGGAAACGTACCCGAAGATACGCTAAAGTCCGTTTTTATCACGCTCCTAGAAGTCTCCAATAGACTCAACTGTGAAAACTACCGACTTATCAGTCCCATGTCTCACACCCTGAAAATTCTTCTGAAGATCATTCTTGAATGTGTTAGAAAGAAGACATTACGGGAGATACCTAGAAACCAATTTGAGAGATAAGGGCGCGAGGAATGCGATCTTCATCGCCAGAATGATCAGTGAAAGATCAATTCAACATCAGCATGACGTCTACACGGCGTTCATAGACTACTCAGAAGCGTTCGATAAGGTTCGACATCAACATCTCTTTTAAGATGCTCAATGACATCGACATCGACGACAGACACTTCAGGTTAGTTCATTATTTGTACTACCAACAAACAGCGGGCGTCAAATTAGCTAACGGCATAAAAGATTTTACGAAAATAATGTGTGGTGTAAGACAAGGGTGCGTCATGAGTCCGGATCTCTTCAACCTATACAACGGATATATTTTGCGATATTTAGACGATATAGATGAAGGAGTCTTAATTAATGGAAAGCGTATAAAAAATTTCAGGTATGCGGATTACACCGCAATTTTGGCAACCACTGAACGTTGTCTATAAACACTCTTCGATCTCGTCTGTGAAATCAGCTAACATTTTGGTCTTATATTAAATAAAAGAGGAAAACAAATGAATGACTGTATCAAACACTTTTCCAGCGCCTCCCTGTAACATAACTTGCGATGACGACAAAATCGTGCAAAACTATCTTGGAAGCCTGATTACACCCGATGCTCGATGCGAGTAGGAAATTAAACGCCGAATCGCTATCTCATCGCCATTTCAATAAAATGAGTAAGGTTTTAAAAGATCGCAGACTCTCTATGGACCTTAAAGTTCGTTCAGCAAAATGCTACATTTGGTCTATAGTGCTGTACGACAGCGAATCATGTACTCTGTCAACAGAGACCAGGAACGAATTACAAGCCGCTGAGATGTGGTTCAACGCCGTATGCTAAGAATTTCGTATACTGTACTTGAAATAAACGGATCAATTCCAGTTGGTCAAGAATGTGAACTCCTTAAAACAATCCACCGTCAACAACTGAAGGTTCTTGGGCACATCATCCGCAGGGGCACTCTTGAAAGCCTTTGCCTTACTAGCAAGATCCCAGGCAGACGTGCCGGTGATGGTCAACGATTATTATACACCAACAATTTCAAAATGGACCCCAACCTTGGCAGCTTGGAGAAAGTTAAGCGCAAAGTGCAGGACAGATATATTGGAAATGGAGTTGGTACGCCAAAACGTGCATCGCATATGACAATGAAAGAGGAAGACGAATCAAAAGAAGGGCATTCGTAAAACTAAAAGAAAGAAAGGACGGAACGCAAAGGATCCTTAAAGTTACCTTGAAGAATCCGCGAGGTCCAACTTTTGCGAGATCCTTGACAACATCAGCAATTCTCTAAGGAAAAATTACGAAACATATTTCAGAGTGACAGATTGAATATCATCAGTATATCAACGGCGGTGTAGTTGACGAATTATTAAGTGATATACGATAGAACTTTAAATGAACAGACCGCTCTTTAAAATGGCCAGATTTTACTTGCTCTAATTGACTAAACGCTCCCTTCATAACCGCACTCTAAGATTACAACGCATTGGCGTTTCCAGATCACTTTTGTTAAACAGAACTCATTGAACTCGGTACTTCTAACCCCGTCTGGAACCTGATAGCTGTTTAAAACACATTTACTATATAGAAGATTATGTCCAATCGTATTTTCTAAATCTCTAGAAATTCCTCCGTCTTTAAACGCCCAAGGACTTTATCATACGTTTTACCGTCTTTTACTGGAACTTCATGATGCGCATGTACAGTAGAGTGGTATCACGTGATATGGAAATGATAAGAGAATATGCTGCCGTCACCTACCATAAATCTGTTAAACAAATCCCATTAAACATAAAATGAACAACTTTTTGTCATACTTTTGCATCGTGATAAACACTCTTTCTGAACAAACGTTGTAGTTGGACCCTAATGAAAAGATACTGTTTCCTTATATTTAGCATTGCCCTCTTTTCGCCTTGATATTACAACTTTGGCGCCCGTTGGAGAACGTAAATTTAAAACGGCATTAACTGGTCTTACCACAAAGTTCGAATAGTTATCAAAAACAATTCTAGGGGTCGAAGCACAACCTAAACACACAGATTTTACCGCTTTATCCAGTCCCCCTCTCACCTCGTGAAATGCCATTGGCAAGAGTGGTGCACTTCTTAGGCTTCAAATTATGTGCATTTCCATTATATTCGTTTCCAAAATTACTACATCACTCTACTATAAAAACGTACAACGTTGAGGACCATTACAGAATTTAAAGGTGGCTGTTCACTTGAAAAAAACTGGTGTGCGTATAGACACAAACTGAATAACAAAAATGATAAAACAATCACTAATCGATACATGTATAATAATAAGTTTTCGGTCATGGATACGAAGCCAATCAGGAATAGAAAAAATGTTTCTCTTACGTCAAAAAATTTGTATGCTTTTGTTCTTAAAAAGAAGGCAGGAATGTGTTCGTTTGATTAGATGAAGAGCAAGCATTTTAGGTTTTAGAAGTTGTAAAAGGTCCGCCTACTTACTGGGAGAAAATAATTCATTGTCATGAGGGAGTCCCGGTTTATATCTTTGAAAAACGTCAGGTTTATGTTTATCTACGGCCTGTTACCAATGCTAGAATATTTAGCACTTAAAACTTGTGAAGCAGTAGAAAATCCTTCTCTATTCCTCCAGATTTTTGGATCTTACTGAATTTCTTCTATAAAGCGAGTACTTATATCTAACTGCACTCTCTTTGGACTATTGAATTCCACGTTTTCTGAAACCCCCGTCTGCCGAGTTGAAGGAACACCATCCCAACCTTGTTGAAGGTTACGCAACGCTCTCTCGGTGAAAAATCAAATTCCCGACAGGCACACCTGTTTCAAAGAAGGGGGAACACATGACAACTTACACACTCCCTTGTAAAACAGGCTTAACTTTCAGCTGGATGTAGAGTAAATTTGAAGTAAATATTCTTACGTACATTTCCTATTGCAGAAGTCACATTTACAATAATACAAACAGTTCTAGTGCCATCCTTACAATATCTACTTACGTTATATTGTCCTGGTTCTGCGTTCATAAGTCTGGTCTTCATAACATCTAATGGCATTGTTATTATGGTTGCTACAGTTCCCTACAACATGATAAGAGATGACTATAGAAATAAAACAAATTTTAGTAAACTAACAATAACAGCCTGCCAAGATGACATGCTCATACGTGATACGAACCAGTACTTCAGCGTGCTCGATTAGCGACTTGAAAATTTTCGAAGTCGGACTGGTAAGAGATACAATATAAAGATTGACAAGAGATAGCGTGGAAATAAATTCTATGGAAAATAAATCATTTCTAGGAATGTATTACACTCGTTTTATCTTCCATTTGATCATAAACTTGACAAAAATGAAAGGTTTATAAGAAACTACGAAGAATTGTTAACGGCTGGGTTGATTTCTTAAGAAACCTAATCCCCTCCACACAAAATAATTTACATTGTGAGAATGAGCAACAATGTCTTTCACAAATCTGAGGTATGACTTTTAAAAGTTCCTTATAAAATCTAGAAGTTGTTAAACTTACGAACTCCATCAAGATGGTTCCACAGATTAGGCCTAAAGAGCCCCTTTGAGAAACTACCATTACTACCCCATATCAACAGTACTGACATACAATACAGCATACTGTACTAAATAGATAGTGCGTAGTAGCATTTAAGGAGTTTGTATGTCAGCTTGCACCAAATCTAGTAAGCAGAACGTTGAGGCAACAAGGGAGCAGAGTTACCATAACGCTAGTGCCAAATAACAGGTAACGATTTGTAATCACAATACCTCACCTCCCTACCTCACCACTTCTTCATCAAGGCTTAAACGTAAAAACACAAGATAGAATCCTCTGTCTTGTAATGCTGTAATGTACACCCCTGATGACATTCTGTATTAATCTTGACAAGCTAGACTGCCTGGTCATTTATGGTAATAATGAATGCAATATACTTACTGCAATAATACTTCCGGTAAGATGCGTGGGTACAGAATCCGTAAAATACCTTTGTGTATAGAAAATAATAAAGACGATTCTACTATTTGTGCAACATGTAACATGTAACAAGATAACAGGGGGAAAACCCGCAACGCACATAATTGAGATCACTACCACTCAGTTCCTGGTTTCTCTCACTTTTTGAATCGTGACGACTGTCATCACACCCTTTTACTTCCGAGAGATACGGCCAAATACTAATACATGCTGTTCGAATAAAACGATGTCTTACAGCATCCTTTCCAAAAATCGTCAAAATGCCTGTCTGTTAACGATTCTGCCAGGCCATCAAACAAGGTCTGCTTATTACCTCTTCATACAATGAAATAAGCGACATCAGCTAGTGACCACACCCAGCTTAAGATTTGGTCATGTAGCCGGAAAAGATCGTATCAAGCACATAATAATGAAATACTGGCTTTCTATTTATTATGTATTATCCAAGCGACTTGGGCGCTTCTTCAAAAGTACAAGCCTTTTGGTGGGAGCGTACTCATACTGGACGGTTATTCCGACCTGGGCGCTTATTACGAAGAGAAAAAAATCCTAAGACATACAGTACCTTTCTAGAGAAGAGACGCAAATATTAGGTTCTAATTAATCAATCAATCAATCAACTAATCAATCGATCAATCAATTCATCCATCAATCAATATACCTTCATCGCCCTCTGTATCATCATTTAAAAGTGTAAATCATCCAGCCTTTCCGACAAGAGGTTTTCATCATGCTTTGTTTCATTTTCATCCATTCAACAAGTACTAGGAGCTTATTCGGACATACGCCCTTATTCGGACATACGCCCTTATTCGGACATGCGCCCCTATTCGGACATACGCCCTTATTCGGATCTGGGTGCGTGTGAGAAAACGTTCCTCTAAATTGGGCGATTGTTTGAGCATCAGCGCTTAATGGTCACTTTATGGTATGCAAATAACGACTCTACCTTGTTTACTGTTGACTAAATAAAGCAGAGGCAGGCTGTGCAGCGGTAAATAATACTACGGAGTATCAGCAATCGGATGAGAGAATATTTGCTAACTGAGAGGTAATTTAACACTACAGTGGGGCAGCTATTGACATCTATGTAAGACAGAGAAGAGTGGCTGGTCCTGGTCGCCTTGGTCTCATTGGGTACCGTACCTGAAAAAGATTCTGAATGCTACTAATTAACGATAACGATCTTCATACATCTACCTTCTGTGGGTCCTTATCCCTTGGAGTTTGCATCTCTTATGTGTCACTGATTGTTTCTTCTTTTGCAACGTTTGTGGCTCCTATCACACCTAAAGTAGAACTATAGTCTGAAAATGCGCCCTCCTTATACTACTTTATTAACAGCTGACGTCGTGTTGGAAATAAAGATCTTGACTGATACTTACCCACTGATCTTAAAAAAACACTGGATCGAGCATATCTCGTCTCAAAGTGAGGTCAGTCGTTGGACGCCATTTCAGTGCCCATAACACAAAGCTTATAAACAATGTTTCGCAACATGACGGACTTTCCCACGCTATTTTAACTAACGGGGGCCAGTACTCGTGACTACACTTTTCCGTAGTTGGAAACAATGGGAAGTTCGATCCAGTCCTTTTTAGAGATCAGTGTACTTACCCTGTACTAATCAACATCTGTTTTGCTTGATCATATACAGCCACCTTTAAGACATAAGAACACAATATCACTCATCATACGAACAACAGAATCGTCTACGATCTGTACATATATGGCCCAGATGAAAAGAATTCTATTTTAAAAAGTGGCTCGACTATATCGCGTAACTAAAAGTAGCGTGTGCGTTCTTCTAACAACTTCATACGATATTTATCAACTTTCACCAAAGGGCCTAGAATATGCCTACGTGAAAAATGTTTCGCGTCAGGGTGGGGTCTCATTAGTCCCTTAGCAACAAAATCAATTACGATGAATCTATTTTCTACGGTAAAAGCACAATACAATGACCATAACGAGCAAACGATATCTCGGAGAGGGAGGGGTCTTGCAACAGGATTCGAAGGCTGAAGTTCTAGGGCCTGCCTGTTGTTGATAGAAGCTAGAGGCTTGAAACCTGGCGCAGACACACCCTAATAATACTGGACATACTGTATTGCAGCATGATGCAATAAAAGTATTACAAGTTATGGTTTATCGGTCTACCAAAAGTCCTAGGTATCGTCCCGACAAAAGAAAAAAAAGAAGCAATAACCAAAGACGTTTATCTACATTCTTTGGAGTGCTATAAGTAACAGATCAGTTTCCAAAGATGAGCGAAAGCCAACGCATAGCATTTGAATAAGTTACTGCCTCACGTCTAGCTCTACGAAGTTATTGCTGTGCGTGGAACCAATCTATATGGGAAAAGGTGATACTTCTTTAAAGACTTCCTGCACAACCTCACTTGTCTTTGGGTAGTGACATAGTCACGTGGTGTACAAGTTATCATATCCCGTATTGACTACATGACCAATAACAAAGAGAAGGTGATGTGATAATTCTTCTAATTACTGATAATGAATACAGACCAGCATCTTACCAAATTTTAAAAATGGACACATGATATTATGAGACAAACATTAATGTAATGTTTACGGTCATAGTGTTAACAAGAGGATTAACAAAATAAGGATAAAAATCAGTCCATTTAAGCCACGCAATACGATATTGTCACGGAATAGTAAAGAAACTGAAGAGCAACTGTCGCAACGTTTGATGATTTGTGAATCACCAGATTCATGAAAACAGGTATTGTAAACATAAATCAACCACGTTTCCAAACAACAACAAAGCGAGGCAAAGACCTTCGCTGACAGAGCTTGTATAAAAATTCGGTTTACTTTTCAATGACAGGAAACCCGAAGGGATGGATTGACAACACTCTTTCTTTTGGTGAGTTTATTATACATTTATAATAGGTGACCTTGTCAACTCATAAGTCGTCGTTGTCTACACTAGCTGATAAATACCAAGTTATACGTGCAATTATGATCAGCAAATATACCTAGGGCTTCATGATATGCATACTTTCATAATTTTAAGTTGTGTATCGTTTCTAAATTTAACAAAAACTTTACAAAAAGATGTCCCGAGAAAGACATAAGAGTAAGGTATACTAGGGATCTATTAAATAGGTGAGGGCCCTTCTTTTTCCAAATCAATTCGAAACCGAATCGACTCTTCTAGTGCCTCGTGAAATGCTACGATGCACACTGGGGTATCTCTTTACCGTGTTCAAATCAACTCAAGATATCAGTCACTGCTTTCTTGCTTTTGTCCTGAGCTACAAGGTCTTGTCGTAAACGTCTACCTCAATTTCAGTCGATTAAAAGTCGATGAAAAAAGTAGGGTTCTTACTGACGACTGCCTAAGACTGACTTTACAATGAACCCTAAGCTTACTATAGAAGCCATAAAAAGACCCATACCTGACCAATTGTAATAAACAATCCTCTAGTTGCAGTCATTGATACTCCCGACATCCAGTTTCCTATACCCTCTTAAACGGCAGAGAAAGAGAAATGGGAGATATAAAGTATACCGTCAAGTCGTGTTTAAGTTACCACAACAACCTTAAACACTGGGATGACGCTTAAATTTCTTAAGTTTACGACACTCAGCCCACCTTATGTCACATATGCTACTTTATGGCATAAAAAACAGTATCATCATCCCTTTTCTTACAATAAATACTATGTGGGTACCGTTGAACTAAGATTCATTTGCTTAATAATGCTGGCTTTGCCAGAGCCCACACGGTAAAACTGACGTAGGCTGCAATTTATACAAGATTCATTTCGCTTGAATTCATTAGTCATTCACCGTAATAAATTATACGCAAGAGGGTATAAACAGGTCATCAGGGCGATGGACTCAAAGCATGTCAGGCAACATTTATGACTTCAAGCTATTTTATGCCACTTAAAATATCGTATTTAACATCACAAATGCTTTCCTGTAGTTTTACCACTAAGACATAAAATTGTCATATATTATACAAGCGATCCATGTAACGTCATAACATGGTGAAAAAGGGCTTGCTACCGTCTCCCCTGTAAAGGCACGCTACGATTCCAACATGTCAAAGAATAATAGAAGTGACAGAGAACTTTGAGCACGATTAATTTCCATACTGATGACCTCCCTGCTGTCCAGCTTTTCAAATTTGGGTAAGTTATCGAAGAAATACACCAGGTTCTTCTCCAAACGTCGCAAAAATCATGCCCCACGAAAGAACGATACAACTGGCAGTTCTAAAACGCTTCTCGTACTTCTTGGTTAATTTTGATTTACTGCATGTGTAATTGGTCTTCCTTTCCTTAACGTATTACTCTTAAACACAATAACCCTTCTCGGGGGCAGAAACAGGGCTGTAGTATCTGTACTCGAGAAACATGTTCAAAAACGTTGGAATATTACGAACCTTCAGCTGCTACTCTGTATAATCCATCAAAGGCGTGTTTGTAGCTGTATAAGGAATGTACGATAACAATAAGTTCATTTTCAAATCAATTTCAAACTACTGCAAGATCTATCATACAATAACACTTTGTTGTCTTGGCCACCCTTAAGTTGCAAAGCTTGCCCTTTGCCGCTGGTGGCTCAGGTACGCATCTTATTTCTACCGTATAATACTTCCCTCCACAACTTGCCATCCTTGTATTTCGCCACAAATTTGCAGGGGATCACGTTGGGCGACAAAAGGAGGTTTTTCTGTACTTGAAAGAAAACTGATCTTTTCTTACGACTATGTTTGAGCGTGACACGTTAAATGCAAGTCAAATGATTGCAGAGATGCGAGACCAAAAACCTATAAAGTAATTACAAAAACATGACACAAAAATAAGTATTTTACTGTTGTATCAATGTAATTGTTCCTAATAAAACAGTTTTCACAGCATTTTCATTTTTCTCTGTTTACAAAGTGGTACCAAATCTTTGATGTGTACAGTTGGTCCAAATAACATTATCATTATTTCTTCCAAAAAATAGACGTTATTAAGAATTCCACACCTCGTTTACCTGCATGCATCAAACTTTACTTTCTTAAACAGTCGCGAAGGGGGCTACCAAACTCTACCAAAAGTAATCAAATTTATATGCAACATCAATAGACGTGACAAACACTCAAGTCTTACTTCCTTCTTTGTGCCGCTGCTACCTTCATGTCATTCTGCATCCTGTCAATGATAGTCAAGTAGATTCATGTAAACTATCAATTTAGGTATAAACGTTCATTTGACACAAAGATCCTACAGATGGGCCTTGATACCAGGCTATAACTCCAAATATCGGCAGGTTTGATAGTAGCCAATTGAAGATTTCAATTTCTCTTACACAGTGAACATTACATTATGATGCTTGTGGTTGTTAGAACAGAAGAACTTTACCCAATCAAGCAGAAACAGTAAAACAAGTGTTAAAATTGGCAGTTATAACCAGCTTGGTTACAAGTTAAAACACAATATTTGCGGTATTAACTGGTGTTAAAATTTAATGAAATTTTAAATAAAATGTAAAATAAAATTTACCTTAAAGTATAAACAATACCTTTAAAAAGTGACTAATAATCAGTAAAGTCCATAACTTTAGGAACCGTGCTACGAAATGTACATAAATTACAACCTTGTTAAAAGGTTAACACGTGTATCAATATCATGTACAGAACACATACCATATCTTTTAATAATATCATGTACAGAAGACATTCCATATCTTTTAATAATATCATGCAGAGAACACATACCTAACGTTTACCATGTCCGCAGGATTTCCAACAATTCCTCCCAAAAAACCTATATTTTTCAGAAAAAAGTGGTAAAAAAAATATGAACTTGACGATCAAGAATACCTGACAGAGGCCAGAGGAGGAAGTACATAAACTAGCTGTTAGTTGATGATGGCAAAAGTATGAAATCACTTTATTACATCCCTTGGTGAATGGCAACATGCGCGTCAACATTCCTTTTGGTTTGCTTTGACTTTTGCTGTTACCAAAAATGACCCTTTTGAAAAAAACCCAGAATTCCCAATTTTTCGTAAACATCCGGCTAAAATTCTAGCACAAAACATACAAAGGGGTCGCATATCTTGCATACTTAACACTACATTGATAAAAAGCTCAATGATTATTCTTTTGAACGACTTTTGTAATGGGGAGCTATTGCATACACCTTGGTAAAGCCCATACTGCTAGTTGGCAACTATTAGAAACTTCAGTCGCTTGCTTACGTATTGTTAAAGAAACACTAAAGATGTGTTTCGATCAAGTTTCCTCGTTTTGCAAAGATCTTTCTTGATAGCAAAATGTTATACTGCAGTGGAAAGTGCCGCATAACCGACATGGTAAAACTCAAAGGAACGCGTACCTGAAAGACAACCAACTCCCAACTTTTGATAGAAAGGAAGAGCATCTGGAACAAGAAAGTTAAGAATAAGCAAGGATCGTGACCTTTAAAAATGCAGTACCTATGATACATATGCCACTAGTGCCCTAAATGGCTACCATTATAGGAAAGTTAGCTGCCACTGATCTATAGGGTTGAAGTTCAGCCAAGGGCAATCATAGACAGAAATGGAAACAAGAAACCGTAAAAGTGTTAGAATATTCAAATACTTAAACAAGTTATTCTTAACAATTATTACAAACATTTCTCTTGATAAATAAATATTCCATATATGAGGAGTTATAATGTAGATGTACAGTAACAAATAAAAATTATAAAGTTAGAGGGGAAATGAACTGTAATGGCAAAAGTGTCAACAATCCCGGAAGTATACATATGAAATGGCACTGATGTAGCTAACAGCGAAATGAAAATTAAGGTTGCTGGTGGTGGTGGTGAGAATTCGTGATCAACTTCCCGGATTGTTGACTTTACTATTGCACTGTTTAGTGCAATGATCACATCTACGTTTTCAATGTGGGAGATCCTGGGTTTGATCCCCGTGAGCACCGTAAAAGCACTTCACGTTTAATGAGTTCTATATTATGTAGTTCATGACTGCTTGTGTGTCTGCCTGAGTACCATATAAAATATATAATGTGAAATTTACATCAATACTTATTGATTGTGGACAAAGGTCGAGTGATTGCAAAGAGATTTGGAAGAAGAAAAATATTATGAATCAGTTAATACCTGGCGCAATGTAGAACAAACAGCACTGCTCTACTGGTAAAAATAAGGCTCATTCTCTTCATTACAGCATCACATGCTCTAGTAATGAGTTGTCCAAATCATTACAAACAGTAGCAATATATCCTCAATACAGAGCATAACACTGTTTCAAAGTTTCCCCATGCATAAACATACAGACTGACTTGTAATACTAGAGCATCGCATGTATCATACATTGTTGACGTATCCATGCATTTGACTCTTATCCTAAAGAGGCTCATGACCTTACTGTCCGTAATGTACCTCCCTGGTGAGTCCAATGAGGCTGAATATTCAGCTCAGTGTTCACACCATGTTCAATCAGTGTTCACATCATGATCCTCCATATTTAATATGATGCAATCAGGATCGTGCATGTTGAATGATTTCTGTCATTTACACATAGTGTAACCAGGTTGCACCAATCGCGTCGCACTTTCCATACAAACACGGTCCTGATGAGCCTAGTCAGCTAGGTCTACTCCCTTTGTAGATATCTCTTGGTAATTTTCTTAACACTTTAAACCCAAATAGAAAAGTTCTGCTATACATTGAGATGGATAGGAACAATAAAAACAACTTACTGACACAACGAAGATCTTCAGCAGACTTTGCATTGCCCTAAATTTGCTACCGATTGTACAACACGATAATCTTACATATCAGAAATCATGCCACACTTCATCTTGAAACCAACTTAATTAAAAATGTGACAAATGCTGTGTAACACGTAAAAACACAATGTGATAACCTAGTGGCTCAATCGTACCTTCTCTTCCTGCTAGAAGTTTTGCAGATACCACTTCATAAAGGCCAAACCTTACTGTTGAGTATGTCATCTACAACCACCAGGTGAAGATGATTGACAATTAGGAAAATGGGCAGGAGCAGGCATTGAAAATTGGATAACATTTAAAATACAAATGTAAACTAATAAAAGAAGTTTTAGATCTATTGTATATAGGGAAAGTGTGTGTGTGTGTGTGTGTGTGTGTGTGTGTGTGTGTGTGTGTGTGGAGGGGGGTGTTTGATATACAGCCAGCATAAAATATCACAAAATGCAATCGCAAACAACTATTGTTTTGTCATAATTTGCAATGTTCATTGTATCAAAAGTATCTTTGAGATTCTCAAAACACTTAACAAATTCCTCTTCCAGCACGCCTGCTCTGGAAGTTTTGATGCTTTGGCATGTGCATCTGCCAACATTATCCCTATGTTGGAAAAAGTGAGTGCTTATTCCACTCCTTCTGTCCAAGTAGGATATAAAATAAGGCCCAAGTACAGAAGGCTGAAGAGAAAGCCTCAGTCTGCTGTGGTTGTGACATATTGCAGAACATACGTTCTTCCGGCTTGTACAACTGTTCATGCTGCTTTCGACAGGCTTGTTCCAAGGCTGATTTTGCTACATCAACTGCTCTGTGGAGAGGCATTCCTGTGTTGACGACAGCCTTTTCCCAATGGCAATTGCAGGAGTCAAGACAAAGAAAGCGACCTGACAGTGATAAACGACAAAGAGTCTGAACACAGTAAATTGCATCTCAACCCAACCCGGTCTCCAATTTCGGCCCATCCTATGCTACTTCAAACATATTCCAAGAGTCCTGTTCAATGCTACTGATAAACAAAAACATAGCATACTGCAGTACGTCAGTTTGCAGTGATACATATCATACCTGTCTTAAGATAGATGCACTGATACCATTGTACAGCCCAAGAATTCCTTCATTCTTAAATACATTCACACCCATCTGCACAAGACCTGTACTGCCTTTTTGCTGTGTTTGTAGGTGAACCTTGAGGGATGTTAAAATGATAATAAAACTTGCCATTTTGTAATAGAGTTGAGTCAACATTATAGTACTACTAGTAGTAAATATGTTCTCTTCTTTTCTAGGTCATTTGAAGCAAATATACACTCAGTCATAAAAGAAATCACTGTGGAAACTTCCAATCTACATGTGAAGACTCAGATCTTATATGCTGTGATCATTACAAAATTAATGATGTATTGTTTATCAATTTATATGCCTTTGGCTGCAAAAATATCTACATTATCAGATCATATATACATGAGGATATAATACTTCAGCTGCTGTTACTTTTCCATCAATTGAATATAGCATACCTCCAATGTTTACCTCAGTATTCATGCAGCTTTAGCACACTTAACACTATTTTAGGCACTGCCGACATTTAAAAGGTACTTGAAGATTTAAAAAAACAACTAAATGCAAAATTCTTTGTCAGCCTTCTTGTTATCTTTAACACAGAGGGGCATTCCAAATTTGAAAAAGGAGGAATGTACCACTGAGTAGTCAACGCCTTGCTCTGAAACTTAAATACTTGTTAGTAACCTAGTACAGTAAAGATATGGTGACTTTTCACTTTCATTGAGTTGAGAAAGGGGGGGGCAATCAAAATCATTGCAAAACAAGCGGGGAATACGAGTAACTGCTGTTTGGTCAGCTAGTATAACAATTAAAATAGGTAAATCATTTGACTAAAAAGCAAGTTGATCGAAGTAGGTAATGGAGGAGCATCTCTAGGTAAGTCCTTGCCACATCTATTTCACATTGCTGCTCTGTCAACGCTCAACATATAAAAGTTTGGTACCCTGGAATGCACATTTGAAGTTATTATAGGTAAGCTGTGCTTGACATATCCTAATCACATGCTAGTTCCACCAAGGCTCAAGTAACCAATTAGAATATAATTGATCATCACAAAGATATCAGATATAACATTTAATTGCTCCTGTACAATAGATACCATCAGCTACTGGTTGTATCATCACCTTTGGATACTCCTAAGGTGTAAGTAAATCACCACTTTTCCTGGTTGTCTTTTTCATTCAACTGTCTTTCTCAGAAACACATTTAACGTATGCAAACTCTTTTTCTAACACCATACCTTCAACAGATCCAATGGGTGAGTGAAAAATACAGCACCAGATCCAGCAATGCCTCCTAGATACCATCTTTGCTTCTTTGGTTTGTTATTGGGCTTACTTGCCATTGTAGCAAACTGAATGGGAAAATAATTTCATATGCAATATACTTAAGAAAGTATGGCCAAAAATGCAACGTTGGATCTTACTATTTTAGCCAAAACACCACTGACAAAATGGATATTAATTTCCCTTTTAATTTGTCCTCTTCTCTGTAAAGTGTTCATTCAGTATAATCAATTGCTACTAGTTCATTATATGTCACTCTAGAGCTACACCCACTTTGAATTCACATTCATCAGTCTACAATTTGTTTGTAAATATTGGCTATTCAAATCTCTACTCTTAACTGCAAGCATTTCTTTGCACTTAAGTGTGTTTGGGCTGTAAAAGAATTCTGATAAAAACCAAAACATTGAAATACTGTAAAATAGTATGAAACAGGATAAAAATTGTGTGGCTTTCAAGTCTACAGAAACAAGAAGACATGGTATCCAGCAGTAGGGCAGTTAATAACCTTACATTGTGAATTTAACAATGTGCATGATTGGTTTGCCAGTGTTGCTTGGTTAGTTGGCACTGTCAACAGTTGGCAATGTGCCCCTAGAAAAATTGAAGTACCATTGATATGCTTTGAATCATGGTGCAATTGTTACCGAGCAGGTGAATGATAAAGACAAAGAACTCACCATTAGTGCAAGGTAGATCAGAAATAATTACATCAGAGCATCAATTAAATTGTAAATATTATCTTGGTTCTCTTATACATTTATGATGAACATTGATATTTTTCATGTCTCATTTTGCCTGTTGGATACATCTACATGAAAGTCAAGTTTTCAGGATTTCCTTTAGATGAAGTGTTTAGATTAGAGTTTTAAATAAGAATTGTGGCACAAAAGTTAATGAGGCATTAATTAACATTAATGAAGACAAAATTAGACTAATTAATCCATTATTTTAGTTTCATGTCATAAGGTATATTGGATATAGACACGTACTTGTACACAAATAGATAACTTATTACCCTGCAGATATGTAATTTATCAATGTGAAAAAGCATATCAAACTCTACTCAGCATTATTAGTACAAAAATTCATTAAATTTATGTCAATTAAATTTGTTGCTGTATTGCTACATGATTTACCTAGGTGTAACAGCAGAGCGCCAAGGCACATAGATATCTTTAAGGTGATGTAAATCCTGACAATAATAATGCAGGAATGTGCTTTCTGCCTTTTAATCCTCTCATATGAGTCTACCCATTACAAACGGGTAGCAACTACTAAGTAACGAATATTCCAATGAAATGGCAGCATCACAAATACCAGAGTTGCACAGACTCACATTCAACTAATGTTAATAAATGCAACAACTCTCACCATTCAGGAGACCAAGCTACCCCATTGAATGAGGCTAAATGATGCCTATTTATCGATGATATAGATGTTGCAACATACCAAGTTGTGAATTTTACTGCAATAACAGTGCTGTGATACTAAACTAAATTCTTGTACTGTGACAATGACATTAACACAAAACTTGAGCAATTGCAAGGGGGCTTCCCTAACAATCCCCAGGAGAAAATGTAAAGAAACTAGTTACACAACGGCAAAAGGCCATGTCAACGTAACTACATAACAAGGAATATTTGAGAATCATCATTACACATAAGAAAAAGTATCACACCAAGACAGCCAGTGAGAGTGACTCAACTGTATCTTGTGTAACCTATGTAGCAAACCTGCTTTAATACCAAGGTAACAATCCCCAAAGTTCATTTACTGATTAGCAACGAGACAAACAAACTTAAGAAATCAGAATGTAACCTTCACATGGTTATATAGGTAGGATGTTTACATCAAGAATGAGCACCCAACAGTATGAAAAATGAAAGGGTGATATTTGAAAAGGAGTCATGCATTCATATGGTTTAATTGTGATTCAACATATATGATATGCTTGTGATTACTAGGCACTACAGTGATACAAGGAGCAAATTACTTTGTATACCCGTCCCTGTAATATATGGCACAAGCACACATCACATAATCTTGTTACCAAAGAGGAGTGTGCACACAACAAAAATCCCATAATTGTGTTTGTTGACACAATTCTGGAATTTTTTCCCAAAGATATGTACATGTATAAGAAGTTGAATTTGGGAATGTTAACACATCGCCTTGCTGGTTCCTTTCTTTGATTGGTGCAAAAACATTACCATCAAGCACACCTATTTTCCTATCATGTATATTCAAGACCTAGTGGTTAGTATTAGTTACCTTATTCCCACTGTGTTCATACCTCATTAATTTTTGTACAGGGGTGTCATAAAAGGTCAATGCTTTAGGGCATATGTAATTTAAAGGGACCAAATTTTTCTTTAAAAATCCTCCAAACTGCTTTCTTATGACGTGATTTATGATTCTACAAAATAAAACCCGTACATGAAGGTAATGTTTAGGAAAACTACAAATTTCTTTTCTATTTGAGAAAGATTGAGTAGGATATCTTGAAGATGTTGCAAAGCACAAAATACATTAAAATATCAGGAGAAAATCAAGTCAGAAGAATTGAATGCTGATATCAATCCTCTAAAATGATAGCATTGTGACTGTGTCTCTCGACTGGAATTTCATTGACATCATTTTCACTGATTACTATGACACCAGTTTGATCACCCTCTTCATCTGACCATTCGAATGGTTCCAAATGCACCAGGAAATCAAGCTGGATGCTTTTGTTGAAATTTGGTCAGGAATGTATTTGGAAAGTACATCATAGTTTTGTTGCTTTGTGTGAAATACAATGAAAATAAGAACTGTTATTTGTGATCGGTGTATGAAAATTAAACGGACTGATTTTGAGTGCCATGTATGAAAATTAAAGGGACCAATTTGAAGTGTGGTGTGTAGGAAAATCAGAGAGAACCAAAATTGAAGGGACCAAAATATGAAGGGACTGAACAATAAAGGGAATAAGGTATGTAGGTAAGCTGTATATCACATTTAGATGATGGCACATAAAACAAATATTTCTGATTCTGATGCAAATACACTACATGGTAACTATTGCTGTGGAAAAGGCTACAACATCAATGTTTGTCAGTCAAATGAAAATCAATAAATGTATAAAGTTGCATAACAATTGATAACAAATTCAAATCAACACATTACAGATATTAGTGACATATTGATAAGTAGTCAAGAACTAGGAGGGAAAAAGCAATGGATGAATAATCTAATATTACATCCACAAGCAACTCTAACAAGAAAAAATTAACAACAAGGACAAAGGACATGCTGAGTTCATTGATTTAATAAGGCGTAAAGGGAAGAATGTCTACAGGCAAAACTCAGGTATGATACAACTTTTTACTACTTATTAGTCCACTGGAGATAAGAAACATGGTGCAGTTTGTGACCATGTCTAAATAATGTAAGCATTGAAATTAGGTTTGCTCAATTTCGATGTTTCTGGAAGTACATCAATGATCCGTAAAGTTGGCTGTTAGTTAAGATTTCATGAGATTTCTTATGTTTGTTATCATATGCCTTAAATGTGATTTGGATCATATGCAATTTTTTTAGCACAAAACAATAACAACTTATGGTGATAATAGGACTTTCTATAACTTATTACCTCGGAGATTATATTGTTGTCATGCAATAAAATGATGAGCTAACAATGCAGAATTCAGACAAAAATTACACATCCAAGTTTCCATGAGTAGGCCTACTATTCTGTTTTGATCAATTAATTCTTGTTAACACTTACAACGGTGTTCACACTAATCAAACACCAATCATAAAACCAAACTGTTCTTCTATAACAATTTAAAGGTTTGTTTTACCTTTGAATAAAGACAATGACCATCAAATTACATATGACTCACCATCACAACTACCCAAAACAGGCTTTCTCACTTGACAGGATGCAGATAGTTGCAATAGAAATCTGTTCTATCTACATGAATTTAAGTTTCTGTGATTGGACAGATTTGAACCAGATAAACAACAGTGCACAGGTAATAGTAAGAAAGTTCTGCTTATGTAAAACCCAAGAAATCGAATGAGAAATCGTTAAATTGCTGTATCTCCTACTTTAGGTATACATAAAAATGTTGAACAAAGAACAGAAAAGTGTTTATTACATTAGTTCCAGCTGATAATACTTGTCAAAACTTGTTTTCTCCATTATAAGGGAACTTGTAAAATGCACTTTTACAAAATATAAAAAATGGCATAATAATGATTGTGACTTGGTTATTACAATAATCACAATGATTTCGATATCTATGAATGCAACTTATACACTGAAAATCCTGCAACCACATATGTGTATAAATATAAAACTTAACAAAAACACATTATCTTGAAGGTATCAATATGGTTTTCATCAGTTTATTAAACTTTAACGTATATATGTGTCTTTAAAGAAGTATATAGGCCTATATGTATAAATAAATACATAACTAGATTTCAACAAAGGAGCTATATAGGAGCTATAATATAATTATACCCCTACAACAGGTAACCGTACGTACCATCGCCCTAGTGTATTACCGGTATTATCAAGAAACGTACCGCAAACGAAACTGCAGGTTCCCATCATGTGTATAACACTTTGCTAGTACTGCAGCGTCCCCTCGTCGATAGAAAAGCGCCATTTACATCACTGTCCAACCTGGGCTTGGACTCGAGACTGTTGATAGCATACACAGCCTAACACATGCCTAGGTAACTTTTCATCTGAATGGCTTGTCGTCAGTTCTTATGTGCCATCAGCAACAGAAGATACCATTCTACGGTTCTATCTCTAAGTACAAAGCTTATGACTGATGTTCCAGCACGCATAGACTACCGGTTGTCTCCTGGGGGCCTAATATGAGCAACGAACATGATGTAACGATGATGTTGATCAAAGTTCATATATCCAAGCTGCACCGTTCACAAAAATAACTACTAGAAACTGAAAGTTTATATTTACACCTTACTGTAATAGGAAACTGAAGCCTTGTGTATAAATTTTTGGATAGTAAGATGGGTAGGCTCCACCCACTGTATATCTCACGAAGCCTGCTCTGAAAGAGATAATTCAAATCTTCGTAAGCATGTGGTCCTCCAATGAAGGCATAACTGTATCACAGTCACTCTCGGAAGTCCTCGATGACAGCATGACCTACCTACCTGCCGGAATTACTTTCCAGCAACCAACAGAAATTTTTACACCGAGGACTTTCACCGTTGAAGCCCATCCTAAGGCTACGATGTGACCTAGCGCTATCACATCAACAAAGAGAATTTAGAAAGTTGGATACTCTGCGGGCAGCTTTTGGTCGCAAGATACCATTTGCACATGAAGAAGAAAGCTTTATATAAATTAATACTTACGTGATGCTACCCTTTCACGCTAGTACGGCGTTCACACTATGTATGAGGTCCTTTCCAACTGAAATAAAAACAATCTAGGTCGTGCAGAACCACATGATTTGCACAGAATGTTGTGTCGCTCGTGGTAAGCCTCTTTCTCAATGTGAGATGTCAACTGTAAAATGGGGAGTTGATCATCATAGAATACGAGGCCTCGTATTCTATGTTGATCATCATCACTGATCTCTTTTTTAGAGATCAGTGATCATCACACGGTATCAAGACTCCAAGACTGCGTGTAGACTAAATGACTACAGTAACCGTTGTATAACTACTACTTCAGCAGTTTTGTCTGCATACGGCCTAAAGGCCTACTAGCACACGTTTCGCTACCATTACCATGTTTCTTCCTACCTTAAAGTTCGGAAAGTTAAAATATACTGAATTTTGCTATTTAAGTCGAATAGCTGCACTTTGATTATGATACGTAAAATGGATCAACCCCAAGTATATGGTGTGGTCAAACAAGCAAGAAAAGGAACTTCAAAGGACTATTTTAAGCATCGAATTGCCATTTATAGCAACGAGATTTTAAATATAAAGCAAAAAGATTTATATTTACTACAGTTTCTGAGAAATAGATAAGACGCAAATGTTTCCCCATGATAGAAGAATGCTCGTTCCTTCTCCCTCTAAGACAAACCTTTTCCCTCTACGATAAACCATCTGAAATCAAACTTATAACCTACCTGTGGTTTCTGTGAATTATCATCGACTTTTGGTCCCAATGGTAGCACAGGCTGTTAGCCTTGTGTAAACACTAACGAGAGTCATCATCATTACAACAATATGCTGCTGATGTTGGAATGAGACATGTGTATTGAGTTATTTACAAAAAGGTGAATTAGAATTTACTTCAATCATGTAAATTTAATGCAGTGGCTGAGTCGGCGTTGTCGGTGCGAGAGATCCAGGGTTCGATCCCAACCAGTACCACAATAACTCAAATAACATTCATGCTTATTGAGTTACTGTGTGTTCCAAGGTTGCGAGTGTGTCTGTCTTAGTACTTATATAAATATTACATATGTATACATTCATATAAGGAATCAAATTATTAAGCTACAATTGTTACACAAAAGATTCCTATGCTCATGATGTCTAGGTTGCCTCTCAGTGGCAACCTTGTGTAGGAAAGGTAAATACAACGGCAGGCCGTTCTTCAGTCACAACGAACGTTTTCACTTTTTTAGCATTGATAGATGATAGTGCACTTATATTAATATTTAGCATTTTAAGATTCAACGTTGCCAATTTAAAAGGTAGCGGATTATTTGGTAGGTTAAATTGACCATTTAAGGTAACATTATTTGAATAATGGACTAAATATCAATAGCAGTCCTTTCTTAGGTACTTGCTTTGAACAAATGATGCTGTTGTGGCAGTCAAGCGATCAATGCCGGAAGACGTAACAAATGTGTAATCAACAAGTCAACATTCAACATGCACTGGTGCTTATGGAAAGGTGCAGCCATCGACCTAAAAGGTTTTTAAAGTAACATGCAAATAAATCGGAAATAGCTTGACCTAAAAGCGATCACAAGCCGGTCACGAAGCTAAGGGGGGCAAGGGGGCGGCGCCCCCCCTGAGAAAAATTTTCTATCATTTTCCGCCCCCCCCTGAGCAAAATTATAACCGTATTTTAAAGCGTAAAACCAAAGGCTTAGCGGAATTTTATTTGGACTTGATA
>JAAAKL020002017.1:0-27879 GCA_010016065.2 Carybdea cf. marsupialis auct. non (Linnaeus, 1758)
GATAATTTTGAAAACATATTTATTTATTTGACAAACTACAATTTAGATAATCACTTGACAGGCATATCTAAATCTTCTTAATACAAGCTATATACAAAACAATTTAACTTGAAACTAGAATAACAAATTTGTGAAGAGACTGTTAACTTACGTAGCAAATAAGAGAACTTTAAACTAAGAAAGTCACAAACATGTTAACACTGGGTAGCAAGGTTTTGATAACCAACTTAACAAGTCTGGAGTGTTCCAATCTTTGTCCTTGCAACAGAACAAAAAGTATGTAGCTCGGATGCAACAAACAGACAGCTTCTTAGAGATGTAAAAGGATTCTCTTTTCATATGCCAATACACTCGAGGAAGTCGATGAAAAATTTAGCTTCTTTTCTAGTGTTCCAATAGTCCCCATACTCAAATTTACAAATTTCACTGCATATGATGCTCTTAGTCGGGTACAGAGTTGATGGTACTTTTCACGCTTTCTAGTAGTATTGGCCTGGAGATTGTTTTCAAAGCCAACGGTAAGTTCCAATACATACGAGTTTTATTTGCGAATGGGCATGTCTGGTCTTTCAGGATCACCGGTGATTATGGATGGACACTTGTAGCCCGGGATGTCAGCATAGATATCTAAATCTCTGTTTGAACCTAAAACTTTTCCGAGGTTTTGAAGGATGGAATCAGGTCTCCAGTTGTACTTTCCCTGTTTGAGATGCTTAAAGCAACCAGAGACAATAAGCTGTAAAGTCTGACAATTCAGACAAGCTTTGCAAAGGCTGCTATTTGATATATTCCATCGTTGTAGATTTTTGAATGTGATAAGAGAGTTGATTATGTAGCGAATGACAAAGGTGTAAATATTTTTGGGCAAACTATTTCATGCACCATGCCAAACCCGAATGTGATCTATCAGGCCTTCGTTGATTAATGACCTCAGAACCATACCTAATCATTTAATCATTTAATCAGAACCATAGGTAATCATTTTATTTATTACTTTCAATTCTTTCAGTTCTCTTATTTCTTTAGCCACGGATTAACTACTAGCGAATTTGTCATTCTCAATATTTTTAAATTTTGTACTTTAACAATATAAAACGTATTTGTTAATCTTTTGCAGAGCATTAATTTTCTTTATTATTACCTGACATTGTTGAAGTTTTGTAGTGATGTCAATAATGTTCAGGCCATACTTGCATTTACAGAGCTACTCGATATCTAACGTGACACTTAATTGTATTTCCAACCATCTACGAAAGGCACTATGACACTTAATGCAGATTTTACCCACGTAAGACTAAGGTCACATATTGTGTGATACCATGAAATTTTTGGAAGAAGGTATCTTTGATGTATAAGTAGGTTATTTTTGGGATGTAATGGTAGAAGATCAAGACCTTGGATATAATCGTCAACTTCTGTTATTTAAGCCTTTTTGTGCCCAGTGTTGTCCATCTCAAAGTTGTAAAACCTCCCGAGGTATCTTAAACGTTCGTTGTATTGTAGGGCAAGCACCGTGTTTTTTAAAAAAGCAATTTTGACCTAAGCTGTTTCGATGATGAGCCGGCTTTAGCAAAACCAAAGGTCTTACATTTTTCAACCCTCAACGTCATGCCACTACATACACACAAGGCCGTAAAAGCATTTAAGAGAATTTGATTCTCATACGCAGGACCAGTTAAAACTGCTGCATCATCAGACAATTGTTAGTAATGACGAGGTTTAAATATATTTGAGTAACAATGACCGAATTGAGTAAATCGTTCATGTTTGATGTACTGCACAAACGTATTT
This sequence comes from Carybdea cf. marsupialis auct. non (Linnaeus, 1758), assembly GCA_010016065.2. Classification (NCBI taxonomy): domain Eukaryota; kingdom Metazoa; phylum Cnidaria; class Cubozoa; order Carybdeida; family Carybdeidae; genus Carybdea; species Carybdea cf. marsupialis auct. non (Linnaeus, 1758). The sequence goes on from JAAAKL020002017.1 coordinate 1,792, forward strand.
ATGAGAAGATTAAATATAAGGGGACTTAAGCAATCACCTTGCAAGACACATTTACCTACATGTACAAATTCAGTACGAAACTCACCACACGTCAACGAGGTATAAAAATGGTCATAAAGATTGGATATAATACTAATTAAGATTTCAGGAACGTGATGATATTTTAATATCACTGGAATTATTTGATGCTCTAGATCACCAAACGCCCTTTTTAAATCCAGTAAAGTTAAAACAAGAGCCCTCTGTTTCAATTTGGCCTTCTGAACAAGATACGATAAGTGAGCTGTGTTTTCGAAAGTTCCAGATAAACCTGTTATAAACCCCTTTTGAATAGAAGTTATTATGTAATTTTTGACCTTCAAAAAGCCGTAAAGACGGTTTCTTAAAACAAAAGGGAAGATCTCCAAAGGCACTGACTCGCGACAAAATGAACAAATAACAAGTATGTATATTACGAAGTACGATCTAATCGCTCACGTAAGACTTTAGCGACAATAATAATGATAATAATTTTTTTTAAACTTCTATTCAATATATACAACCCATCAATCTCTTTACAGGCATAATGGATTACACGATATGATATACGCTAAGATAGGAATAAACCTAAAAACAAAACAAAAAACAAACAAAACCCCCAAAACAAACAGACAAACAGAAACAAAACAACCACAAACCACAACAATTACAACAGCAACAACAAAATAAAAAAGCCCCAGCAAACCAAACAAAACAAAAAAACCCAACCCAATAATGATAATATAATAAAAATGCAAGCAGTGCACCAACATGAAAAAAGCCAGACGTTATTCTCCATCAATAACGAAGCAACAAAGATCATGAATGAAATTAATGTTGAAATGACAGAAAGAGGCAATGTTCGGTCATGTCTGTTTTTGCAAAGGTAATCAAAGAAAAAACTAAAGAGAAGACAGTGAAAGATATGATGACAAGTGGCGAGCAAAGTCCTTCCATGGAATGTATTCAGCAAGAATAGAACAGGTTGATGTTGATCAAGACTAAACACATGCATGGCTTCTTAGATCAGGTCTGAAAGTAGAAACAGAGGGATTTGTCATAGCAGCACAAGATCAAAGTCTTCCCACCAGAAAGTACAAGTCTCAAAAGAGACGTAGATTCAAAGTATAGACTGTCACAAGTATGATGAAACAATTGGTCACATTGTGTCTGGATGTGAAGTGCTTGCAAAGAATGAAAAATCTGGAAAGACACAACAAAGCTCTAAAGTAGATTCATTAGCTGATCTGTGGAGATTATGGCATCGAAGTAAAAAGAAATTGGTATGATCACAAACCTGAAACGGTCACAGAAAATGAAAAAGCCAAGATATTGTATGAGTTTATTGATTGAAGCATCACGCTGTTTTCATCAATAGGTATATTTAGTTTATGGTACTTGTAATTTTTGTATTTATATCACATGTCTTATACTAGGTTTATTGTTATTTGATTTTAGTCAATCTTTACACTAGATATTGGATAATTAAATATATGAGGATGTCCACAGTAAAGTTCAGTTGTGATGATATTCGATGCAATTGCTAGTAACCGTTAGGACAGCACATTAAGAGCAAACAGACCTGATATCATTTTAAAAGATAAGAAAGAAAACCATGTTATATAATTATCCTATATTTTCTATTTCCCTGGTATCTTATTCAAGCTTATTATTTCAAATCCTTTCTTCTCAATAATATTTCTGTATCTTTCAATGGGTTGGATGGTAGCCACTTCATGCTCAACTCAATGGTGCAAAGATGTTAATATCCAAACTTGCTTAGGGTTTTGTTGTCGATATCCACCACTGCAGGATTAGGGTTAATCTGTCGACTACATAAATAGTATAAGTTATAGTCATGTGTCACCTAGCTCAGTTGGTACAGCGCAAGCCTCGTTCGCGACGGTCATTGTTTCGAGGCCATTTGGCTACATAAGTTTTAGTTCTCTAGTATCTTTTCCAGGTCCGTTGCCATGGTAGTGAAAGTAGGGTGGACGACTATTAGGTAGGGGGGGGGGGGGGGGGGGCAAAAACATGAGGGGTCAATTTTTGCTTTATCGCTTAAAGCTCTTAGTTTACGTACACACAAGGAAAGTGATGACGCCACAAAAAAGAATTTCACTTTATGCCCTATTCGACGCTTGTGACCATACATTTAGGCTATGATAAACTATCTCTAGTTTTATCTCTGCTCCTTTAAAAGGTAGGAGTAATCGAACTTTAAGTCTGGAATCTTTACTTAGCAGAACTTCATTGTATTTGCCGGACTTATAATGTTACGAAGTATTACGTAGCAAAATATTATACGTTTTATCTGACAAATTAAAAAATTTTGTATTTTCATATCTCAGAGGCGATAAGACATATTTTTCACTAGTGTTTCTAGAAAGTGGAAGAAATGAAATGACATACTTTGTTCCATAATAAAGTATTGGAAGGAAATTTTTAAAATTGTGACGTCACTCACATCTTCCCTCTGTATTGACCAACAGAAAGGAGTGAGCACTCTCGAGGGCGTAGAAAACGAGGCTTCACACGCTGCAGAACTTGCTGGAAAAGTAAGTGCTCTACAATACATTGTATAGATACGTGGAAAGCCTTGGTGGAAGGGATAAAGACAAGTGATGACCTCCTCTAAATCATAATTTTGCTTTCCTGCAAGTTCTTTAACAAGGAAGCACAACTTCACATTCGTTTATGACTTGTTTGGAGTTTGTGTCATCACAACGTAGTGCGCCAAGCGGAGCTATCACTTCGTTGTTGAGAACGTCCTCACTTGCTACTGCCTTGACCAGTTTAGTCTTGCACACTCCGATTCGCCCATTAACCTCTCCTATGCAATGTCTGAGATTTCATTATAAATTTGATATTTTGTAACTCACAAATAACCGATGAATGCCTGAAAGTTGTATAGACAACAGAATTTTCCAACGACTTTTGACCTACTTTTCTTAACAATTATTGAAAGTAAAATAATTTACGTTCAAGTGTTGGGAATTGATAACGTTATAAATATAAACGGGTATTAACGGCTGCTTGACATTGTCACTTGCGTATCCTAGTATGATTCTAATTCTGGCGATCTCAAACTTGTTGATACGTTATCAATATTGCCTCTATTCGAGCCCAAAATTATTAGGACCTGAATTTCTCGGGGGGGGGGGGCTTTCAAGAGGGGCCTGGCATCCCTTGGCCCCCTGTAACGATGGGCATGAATTTTTTTCATATGTAATTCATCTTTTCCTTTAAACCTAAAATTTTACACTTTACTAATTTTATATTTCAATGTAAATTGATATTTCATATAGTTGGATGCAAGTATCTTTACTGACAGTCTTCTACTTTCTTACATTATGTTTTTATTTATCCAGCATCAAAATATTATTAACATAAACGATGTCGTTGGCAGAACTTACCCTTTTTATCGCTACACAATTTTACGTACTGCAAGTAACTCCAAATTGCACGATGTCATATATGAAGCAACTTTTAGATCTTCTTAATGTATGCATCAATGAAACAAACTTGTATGCAAGGCACTTGTCTCATTTTGTATAAGCTCATCGAGCAGCACTTTAAAGAGTTTACTCTCGATGATGATCAATGTGGTAGTCGAGACGTTGATATGAAATACTGCAGATTTTGTGTTACTCGTCACTTTACACCTTGTGTTACTTTCGCTCTCAAGTATGCCCTCTTTCTCGAGTTACCAGAAAAGCTTTTTACGAGCAAACCGCTTTAAAAGCTGTCAAAGTAGAAAACGATCCATCTTTCAACACAATGTGTCTAGGTAATAGTTTACAGCCAAACTTTACAAACGTATCTCTGCCACTGCCTGTCGGCTTGGGGAACAAAAACGATCAATGGCATTGGATATCGGTTTTAAACAAAACTAGCCATTTTCTACCTTAGTTCAATAGGTTTCTCAAAAGTGGCACAGGGCCAAACCCTGCCAGAACAAAGGTTAATGAGGACATTTAGTAGTAGTTTGGTTCTATAAATCGTGCGCATTTTGTGGCCGATGTTGATGATAATCACTGACCTAACGTGTGTGACTGCGACTTGACAAGGGCCAAGCAAGATTGTAGCAGATACATTACCCCTTGCTCATATTGCCCTTACTGTTCTTTCACTGGCGAGGTTTTTGATCCGCGCAGTAAACCTGGTCTCATGGACATTTTAGAGCCCAACAAAGCCTTCAGATTCTTGAACGTTCGACTGTTTACTGTTAGAAACGGGTTGGTTTCTCTTGGATTATCCATGTCTACCTGTTTATCTCTATTAAAGTCGTATCCCTTATATAAGCCCTCTATAAAGCTCTACCTGCTTCAACATAAAATATCCCTTCAAAAGTAGGCCTTCTCCTATTTAAGGCAAAACAGTAAACTCCATCATTTAATCCTAGTGGTTGTATCAAGGGCGTCCTTGATAAATCTTAAGCAGTCCTGTTAAAATGCATCGGAAACAATGCACTGCGAAATTTGATGAATACCCTGTCTATTAAACAAAAGTACCTTCAATGCACAAAGCTTTGAATCAGGTAATATCACCTGAGTTGTGCGTCGTGCAGCTGTTAAACGAAGAATGTTTACAAATGTTTGGGATCCTTGTAGACGATCTCTGAATAGATTTCATTGTTAAAGAACAGCGTGTACCTTTTGCAATTACGAACAAGGGATAACATACTGTCACGTGGTAAAGTGCACTTGTTGCAGACTTCTCTTTTAGATCATGCTCCCTCCCTATATTGACTTTTCCCATTATTTGTAAGAAACACGAGCTGCCAGCAAAGACGTACATTTGTCATTTCCATAATGAATATAGGGCCCATGTACCGGAAACTTGGGTAGGCGTGGAAAATAGTAGGGAAAATACTTCTAAATGGATATTAATTTGCGTTAAATTTTGCGGTCGATAAAAAAAGACAGACAAACCTGCTTTTCTTTATAAAAATGCTAGTAAACTGCAAATATTTGATATGTTTTCATCACAAGCGCTTATTTGTTAATTATTATATAAATATCACCGTGTTCGTCCTCCAAATTAGCATTTGATTTTTAGCATATTATTGATTTTAATACATAGTATATATTTCAATGATTAGAGATACTTCTCTTTTCAGTTACATCCCTATTTTACGGTGCGAGAAATGTGCGAAACCGCATTAGATAGAAATTTCCCCTATTTCGTTACGGTACGGGGATTCATCGATATTCGTTTTTTGCAAGAGAAGGAAGCCTATTCCTGCTGAGGTTAAGATAGCAACCCACAAGGGTTATGTTTAGGGACGTTTCGACTTATTGCGCTTGACTACATCTCTTCCCTGTTGGCTTTGTTACTCTCTTTCATAAGGTTTGTACAATGGCGCTCTCTGATTGGATGATTTCAATCGAAGAATAAAAAGTTGAGTCAATCCATTTGAATGTGTTATTGATCAACGGACGGCGTATAATAGTCAAATTCCTTTGAGAAGGATCAAAATACTAAGTATAGAGACCACTACGCCTCTTGCATGTGCTACGACACATCCTCCATGCTTGCTCGTCGTACAAAGGCCATGCACTTCAAATATAGCTGGATGTAATGTTATGGACTTGAGTTTATTGCCGGGAAAGGATAAACCATGGCATCAGGTCACAATGTTAGCGGTAATGTCACTTTTTATTTCTCGAAGTTATGCTAAAGTAGTAAATGTTGTTTCACCCTAGCGACTTTATAGGCTACATAGAGATGACAAAGCAGGGTAGCGGTTCGTAGTTGTGCAGCTCGGGACGAGGATAAGGAAGATTGTTGTTCTCAGTTATTGTTACTACCTGTTCAATTGAACACAGCAGCTTTGAACACGTGTAGGTAACTGTTAGGGCTTGAGATATTAAATTGTTATCTTCCGCTATATTCCGTCCTATGACTGAGTAATAGACCTTGAACGATACGCGTGAAGGATGCCCGAAGCGCCAAACTGGAGTTTTGAACCTACTCTTCTCTGTAGTTGAATTTTTCTTCGTATGATCCCATGAGTGGGAAGTATACCTGTCCAGACAGACATTAGGTCACCGAGCTGTAGTTTGAACCACTCTGCATTTTGAATCACTCTTGTAATTTAGAACGAAAACCTGCGAGGAAAACATTCATCTGTATTATGTTTAAGTACTTTTCCATCCGTGTTAAGTTTAACATTTAAACCGACGAGGGCACTGTCTTGTTAGCATAAGTAAAGATTGTTATCACAATGCAGATAATTATCAAATATTAACAAAATATTCCACATTAATCTCTGGCTGAATATTTTGACAATAGAGGCTTAAAAATCCCCTGTTAGTCATCACGACGTGTATGGCTTATTTATGTCAAGACAACATCGCATAATTAACCTTGTAGAGCTAAATTAATAAGACTTTCCAAACCGATATGGAGAGGCGCAGTTATGTATCTACATCTTGAGACACAGTACTAAATTTAAAAGGGAGCCTGTAATACAAGTATTTCTGCTTCGCTACATTTACTGTGTCTTCGACATCTGCAAATGTCTGCGGCCAAGTTTCACAATCGTGGAACTCACAAACTGTATAGTCGGTTGAACGTCCTTAGGCAGTCGTTAACAAACCGACACTTGTTTGGTCAACTTTCGATATTCTTTGTTCAATAGCAAGCGATGTTATTACTGAATTGACTCGTTAATTTTAAGCTTGCAGCTGATTCTGAAGGTGTCATGCTAGAATACTGATAAACTTATGGCTTCATGTGTTCATGTCAAAGTAGTGTGATTGTGGATGTAATTTGACCTCGATCGTAAGGAAAGGAAAGGATTAATAAGTAACCAGATACGGTCTCAAGGTGCCTGTTGTTATCTCAAATGAACTGTAGTCCAGGGATCGCTTTTATCAGAATATGACAATATGAGTCATGGTCCAAGCCATTTTCATTTTTAAGGATTAACAGTTACAAGGTTACTGCACCGAACCTCAATCCCACCCATCACAATTCTGTTTACTGTAATAAAACAAAAGCAATATGTTGAAGTCTATTCTGTTGATTTAGAACTATCTCTCTGCAAGTAATAATGCATAGAGCTTTAAAGATAAAGGGTTCCCAAAGGCCGTTTGAAAACACCTTATAATATTACATACTTGAAGGCAGAGGAAGAAGGGAACCACGCAATTTGGAGAAACTATGTTGCTTACATTCTTTTCCAGGAAAAGGTATTCTTCGATGCTTATGTTCTGCAGTGACCCACTAAATGGCATTTGTGATCGATGTACAATTGTATCAAAAGTAGAGTGGCCTATTGGTTGCTGTATTTAAGAGTAGTGAATTTGCATAGCAGCCCTCATATAAAGTTTTCAGGTTGGCCTATGATCTCGTTACAAATAACTTAGACTTGAGATTACTAGTTAAGAAGGACAAAGCTGTATGAAGAATATAGAGAGTATTTATATATGTAATATTTTTAAGGCTGAGATTCTTAAGGGGAAAATGTTAATTGTTTTCTCTGCCTCTCAAGTAATCTGAAGAACACTTACTAGCGTCTTTTCTTATCCATCACCTCAAACCGTATTCATGGATTCGAGCATTATTTTTATTTTAGAGGGACCAATTTTGCATTTGTGGAATCATAAAAACCTACAACTGTGTGATTTATACTCGTCGCATCTAGGTAAAACGGTAGTGCTCATCACTTGTGAATCATCAAAACTAGACCTGCTATATTAACGTAGTACGATAAACAAAAGCATAATAAAACTCAGATTTTTTAAATACAAAGCCAGTGTTTGTTTTATGTGGATCCTTATTGTTTTTCAAGCTCTCTAGCATATTTTTGAAGATTATCACTTCTAAATTGGGTCCACGGCCTTTCCATGTTTATTTACTCTTGACCCTCAAGAAGGGTTAACAATGGGTACTTATTACGTCTGTAACGATCAATTTCACTGTGGCATATCATACCAAGACATACACTAGCAGATGAATGCTCAGGCTGATACATGGACAACGTGATCATAGAACACTGTTGTAACGAATAACAAGGCCGAACAAGAAAGTCCTTCTGTATTACCACGTATATTCGAACATCGTCACATTTTACTTCACGGAATTTGAAGCTGTGAGTCTTAGTGACATTGTGAGAAGCCCATACTAAATTTTAAATCGGGGTTTATAATGCAAGATACAGGATTTGAATTGACCTGTCAGTGGAGATGTTGTCTCATCGAAGTGGAAGAACTTTGTTGTGTGATGACTTGAAATGACTCATCCGTTCGATTTCATTGTTTGCCCACGTGTACTCTTTATACTATCACTTCCTTTTCATCACGCCTATACATTAACAATCAATAGAGGAATGAGTTTCCGCAGACATTGTGGCTGCTCAGCCTAATTGATATTTATTATTTATATGGTTTTTGACGTAATTAAATATTGAAGATCAAAACCTTGAAAGTGAAATATGAGTTGGTTTGGCAAAAACCATAACAAGTTTTCTGATCAGACGAAGAAACAAAACACGGAAGTTTTGGAAGGTCGTCCATTTAAGCATAGGGAGCCACTGTCCTGTTTCTTTCCGTGGAGTAACTGTTGGGTACTCATTAGACATGCCGTAGGAGTGTACACTTTATTTATCTTTTAACCCCGCTTATGTGTTTTCAGGACGTTTTATGATCATAAAATATACTTTCTAAGCACATTGATAGTGTAACGGAATATGCTTCCTTGCATTTGGCAAGTTTAATTGCACGAAATGAAGTTCCATACATAAAGCAATAACTTTGTATGGTTTCAGTATGCCCTTTTTATCGAGTATAATGACGAAATGTTTTTCTCGGTTCCTTAAAATTTTACTCGTTCGACTAGGGATTTTGTTGCCTCCATGTATATGACAAGGCCCTTGGGAACCCTTTGCTTCAACAATTGTTAGAAATGACTTTATGTTCCCAGTTTTCATACATTAAAGACACATTAAAGTTTGAGTACGTGTTCAAACCTATTTTTAGATCAACAGATATAGTTTCATTGTAATACACAGAAATATTTGAATAGTCTCCATCAGACAGTTTTTACTGATACAAAAGTAGAGCTTATAGGTAAAGTAATTTCAAATTAGACTTTCAAGTATTCTCTTTGACCTAAAATATTTAATGGAAATTTTATTTTGACTTGACAAACAACACTCAGATCAATTTGCACCTCATTTATCTGAACTTTTTCAAGCTTTGCAACACTACACTGCTTTCTTTATAATCATTACACGAGGAAAAAGTCAGTATTTTGAGTATTAAATCTTAACCAGACCCTCGTGCACATCGATTGTCACACTTTTCATATTTCCCTGAATGTAGAAATATAGGAAATGGAGCACTTACCATTGATTAGAAATTAGGAAAGGAAAGAACTTAGTTGTAATACGCAGCATCATGCATCATACCAGTATCCTAGACACTTGGACAAGCAGGAAATAGTTCCTTGCTTAAGTGTATAGGGTGCTTGATCTTTCCTTCGTTTACCTGAACCTTCTCTTTAAAACGTGTAATGCGAAACGACAAGGACAGAGGAATCTGGCAACATCGTAGTCTCAAAGGCCTTTCATACCATGAATTGGGCAGTTATCAACTTAAGAACAAGGTCAAATTTTGTAGTCTGGACCTCCATTTCCGTTACCGAGGTGCTCTAGTCAAGATAACAGCCAGTGGGCTAGAGCTCTTTTCATGTGATTGTACCCGTGAGTAGCGAATATTCTAACTTGACTTACCCTTTATAGCACCTACTAAGTTATACCCCTTTGCAAAGCCGGGAGTTGTAATCTCTTGCCTCCCCACCCCCAGGTAAGATTTAGTCCGAAATAACTCATAACAAATCATTAGTCTGTAGCTAGTAGACTCCTACTTGACAATCTGCTGGTCGATCTGCAGGACAGAAAAGAAGCAAATAGTGAATTGTAGCTTATAATGGAATGACTGTGAACTAGAAAATATTCTATATTAAATGTTGTCAATCTGCAGCACGCATTGGATTTTCCAATGGGCCTCGAGCCCGAGTGGAGAATGGCTTGATGTCGTTTTCACGATCTAACTAGTTCCATTATTATGCACGTCTCCTACACCCAATGGGCCATGAAAAGATATGCTGAAGAGATGAAATACCGTTCAACTATTGGCTGATATAATATTTAAACAAGATGGCTGAATCCAAATGTCACTCTCAATGGTATTTATCACCACTTTCTCCCTTATTAAGACGCAATCTGGTTCCATGAATGCTAACTGTCCCAAGTCATAATCACATTGTGTCACAAGCCCTCGCAAAAGGTTTAAACTGATAAATTCTCACAAAAACGGAAGTATACTTTTCATGATGATCAATTGATGTCGGTGAGTAAGGGATCCTATCTTTGTTGTCCAACCAAACATCTTCCTAATGTGCGCATGCTTGATACATCTCTGTTCATTAAACTTCTACAAAGATTAAGAGGTCTTCAGTTTACGAAAAGGCTTTGATTAAAACGCCATTAGGATATTATTGGACCGAGCTATATTCAGATGTATTGGATGTACATTTCTTCATAAAGATTCCTGCGTCCTCCAGTGAGGATAATCGATTAAGCTCCTCACTTTGTTATTTATCTAGATTTAGAATCGACATAAAAAGTGACTTGATCTCAAAACACCTGGAAATGTACCATAAACAAAGTGGCTTAAAATTGGCAAAGAGCCTTAAGTGAGATATCGATAACATTTCAGAAATGGTTGTGGGCTCTTAATTACAAAGCTGTTTAACCAAATGACTGATTTGGCCTTAAGAGGTCTAGTGATCCTTTTAAGCGAAATTCCGTTGTGACGATCTTGTCCGCCTCTCCCTCTCGACTTGTTTGAGATAAATGCTTCTATTTACTTGTGGTGATATAGGAAATAAATCATCAGTTCATAACAACAGTTTGGAAGGAAACGCTCCCAAAGGGTTAATGACATGACGCCCCCAAATTAATAGCATCAGAGAGCACTATTGTTTTATTGTACATTATGACGTCACTGGACATGTGTGAGAGGTAGATTGCAAGTGACAAAGAATTTTCTACACAGTGGACCAAATATGTACCGATATTTTTGAATAGCTGCTTTGATCCTTTTAAGGAGAATTAATTTTTATGTAGGACAACGATTTCACCACGAAAAAAACTGCGCCATATTAAGCTTTTTTCACATTTAAATTTGTTGTTCACAAGGAGAGGTGGATTTAAGGCGGGGATGAGAAAAGTGTGGGTTGTTCCTACACAGGATGAATAACCTTTCGGACAAAATATACTAGGAATAAATCTTTCCCCTGCAGTATATTTATTGCGTGATAACATTAAGTGTAGCATGTCAATATTAAACAGGTACTATAAAGGAGACCCTGGCTTGACAAATTTTTGCCTTCTTTTTCAGACCTGATTTGGTCTAATCCCCAAGCTTCCCCATCTTTTGACCCAACTTCATTGCCATTTATGAAACCGTGATTCAATTCTGATCCCACAGATCTTCGAGACAAAACGAAGAAAGGATGTCGTGATCATTATTAGCAATTGTCTGTTATCGTTATTGGCTATTATCTGTTAGAAACGAGTCTGTTTATTTCAGGATCGTAACATTACTCAATCGTCACAGTTTTTAAGTAAGACTTCGTCATTTTGCAGGAAATATATATTTCATGGTTCTCCGTAGACCAGAATATTTTTAAATTTGGTGTTTAACACGATTATAATAGAGAAAATGTGCTGATAGAGAATTAAAAAATGGGTAAAATGTTCAAGATATTCTTCACACAAGCAAGCCACAACCACGTGACTGGAAATTCCAACATCACTACCTTTAGAAAGATTTTTGGACTCTCGGCTTTTTATAAGTGTTTAAATCATTTATATGGTTGGAACTTATTATCCTTTAGTCAGAAGTGAGTTAAACAGGTTAACGAAATTCCTTTTGAAAGCAATTTTGCGACATGTTTGGTAGGTTTGGGTTTACTTGTGTAGAAATGTGACAGTTTAAATCAAATGTTGTATGAATATGGGTGAAAATATTCATTTCGTAGTTGATTCCATGCTTACTAAGATGTCAATATCCTGACTCGTTACATTTATTCTGTCGCTTTATGTCACGTGGTGATATCTGTAGTGGTGATTTGACGCAGTTGTGGGTTTAGCGTGTGGCGGAAGGGCGGTAGCCCAAGGCGCTTTCACCTCAGAAAATTTTTACGTCGATTTCTCCTTCTTCAAAAAGCTTTTTGAGTAATTTGATAAAGGATGAGGAATCACAGCTAATCACACAAATAGAACCAGAACCTAATTTATCAAAAAGTCAAAACCCATCACAAAAGGAAACAGGTGTATGGAGTGGGGAGATGTTGACAATAATACTTTTCTTTGATTGGAAAAGTGCCCAGGGCACCACACGTCGGAAAACCGCCCCTGATATGATGGCTTGTGAATATGCCAAATCAAACAATTTCTTCAGCGTCAAAATTTTATACGAAATACCTTGAAAAATGATGAGACAAACGAATCTCAAATCAAGCAAAACGAAAAGCACTGGGAGAACCAGCTTCACAGGCTGAGGAAATGTTATTTTAATTGATCTACTTGGACCATTACAATAAGGCAAGTTCTCTCTTTTATGAAAAATTCGAATATCTGGAGATGAACTTAAAAACAAAAAGAAGCAATTGAGTGGCTTCCTTTTGTAATGTTGAAAACAGGTACTTGAATTTAGTATATAGAGGCATATAACACTTGTGCTTTCCGACACTGTCAATAACTTTTGCTGCTCGATTAAAGGAGACGTCAATAAACATTCGAGTTGAAAGCCAAAAATGGTATTTCTAAAACTCATGTCTTGACAACTTGCTCATAATTGTAGATCACTTTTGTCCAAGAGCGTATCTTGTCTCTGGCTTGGCGAACAATGTAATCTTGTTTGGGATGAAATTCATTTAAATTTCCAAGGGTTTGATACTGGAGTCTGTTTATCTGGTAGTTTTGTCATTTGAACACCTGCTAGCCCAACAGCAAAAGAACTCTCCAATAGCAGAACTTTCTCTTTTGTTTTCCATCCATAACACAATTGTTTAAGTCTCGCATCAACCAAGAAGTGCTTATCTCTTAAAGCCTTCCTCCTTTGTGTCTTGAACTTTCTGTACACAGCAAAACAGTGCCCTTGTTTTCGTTTCTTATTGTCTAAGGAAAAAGACAGACAGCAGTTTATAGTACTTCATCGATAGGAACAAATTTAATAATAACCTTTTTGTCTACCATCAGAATCAAGACAGTCGTGCTGTAAACGCCTCTGAATCAGATTTCGAGTTTTATCATACCAGTGTCTGCCGTGACAAGTAGAGGAGTAAGCTGGATTGATTTTGAAAAATTGGCTGGACAAGGAAAAGCCGGGAGCATGGTAGTTGTAATTGATGATATACTCCTCACCTAGATCGATGCGTTTAGGGACATAAGGCGGCCAGGGTGCCACCCACGATAATGGGCACCTTGCTTTGATAGCTTTGTCAACAGGGGAAAAGTTCATGTATTTGAAAGATTATTAAATGATCAGTTGATGTAGGGTAGAAGACGAAGCTAGTTGTTCAGCCTATTGTCACAGAAAGAGTTCGCTAACGGTTCCATGTCCATTTCTGCCTCCCTTTAACAGAGCCTAAATCTCGCTTCAATTTTCCCTACCAACCACTCCACTCCTTCATTATACAAGGCCTTGCCACGTCCTTATGCATGAGAAGACTCATTTAATTTTGTTTAGGTTTTTCCTATTTATGGTTAACTTCATTTTACTCCGTCATGCTGTCAGGTTTTTTACATCATTTTTAACGATTGGGGGGAGGGAGTTAAGACCACGATTTCTGTGTGCCCCTACGATAGACTTCAGTATGTATTGTGTTTATGGCTGCACTCCAGGGGTCATATAAGGCTACTAACCCTCTGTCTCTAAAGAGTTATTATTCCTGTAAACACGCTCCAAGAGTTTCAGAAATGTCAAGGGTAGATTTACGGGTGTCAAAGTCTACTAATATCTTGGCTCCCTGTGCACATATTTTAGTCAAGGGGATTGTTTTGATTAGAACGTAGCCGAGCTGCAACAAGAAATACCTAAGTTGCTTTACAAAAAAGATAGTTTGTGAAGATGTACAGATGTGAAGTTATCTACCTATCAATTACATTAAAAACATACGCAAGACCATATTATGACTTATTATACTTGATATCTTAGCCTCCGTAAATCGAGAAAGGCTTGATAACCTCCAATCTCAATTTTGTGTTGCCCTAGCTACTTCCTCAGATCCTACAGGTTATGAATCATCACTACATTTACCACCCCCTCGATTTATTGTGCGTTCCATGTAAAGAAAATGTTAAGTAACAAGGAAAATTGTCTCACCGTTGATACATTAACATGCAAACAGATACGTCTTGAAATGTACAACTATGAAAGGTTAAAAGTTTAGAGAATAGAATGCCAAATTAACTTGCCAATGTTATTTGTTGCAACTCGTTCACCCTGGATATGTAGAAGTGCAATTGTATCAGTCTTTGCTGTGTGAATGCAGCCTTTACGCATCGCTCTGTTTTAGAATGTAAAGAGGTCCATATTTTCAGTAGTTGATAGCGAATGAGCCCTAACATTTTTGAGCATTATTGGAAATAGTCTCCAGGTAACACCCCCTTAATATAGTTTTGGTCCGGATTCAATAGTGCAATAGTTAAGTCGACAATCTGGAAGGTCGATCCCCAATGTTTATGCCCCGCGGTATGTAAATCATATGACAAGACCAAGCTGTCGTCTTTCGCATATGTATGGGCCACCACAATGTAGTCACTGAAAATGAGGATTGACTTCAAAACTGTGGCCCTTTCATCCCCTGATTATACTTGTTGTCTTGCTCGACTAATATTAGTGCCACAGCCAAAAATGGAAGGGTCAACGAGACCGGTAAGTAAATTAAATTAAGAGCAGCAATAGCTTGCCTACAGCCAAAAGAAAAACACCGAGTGGTGGCGCGGGGGTAGGTGACTGGGGGCACGCTTCTCGAGTTCTCGGCAGAATCAATTTCGCTTTATCTTCCTGTTATTTTGAGATATCGAAACGAACAGAGGACTAAGCATTACTCAAGATAAAAGGAATACTTCAGTTTTGTATTTTGTTGTTTCCTAGCACTAATTTTGCTCAAAGCCCTCGAAGAAAAATTGTAATATATGCCGGGCCGCTTTCATTTAAAAATAATGACCGAGTGCCCTAGAAAAATTTGGATGTACCCCGCCCTCCTCCCACACGGTGACAACTAGCGTCGCTCCAAAGGACCGATTTTGGGTTTGGTTTCTGTTGCCTTGCTTTTCCTTTAGCTGGAGAGTACTGGTCATGAATAGGGCATTTTAATGCAATTTTTTACTACTATTGCTAGGCTCTGAATGTATGTTACATAAATTGCACACAGGCCGAGCCCCTTTCCACCTTTAAATGTCACTTTTTATATTCTGTCAAGTTACTTTTTGAATCTTTCGCCCGTCTTCTATCGTCACTAACGCCTACAGTATGTCAATTCTTTCTTGTTCTACAAGAGCTCTCCAAGGCTTATCCATAAATTAACATGCTTTTAATACTTGAGTGCGTTGATCCTTGTAACAATGCAAGAAAGGAGTAAAACGCAAATAAACAGGTTCACAAGGAAGGGACGTCAATTCAAAGATAGTCGTAAAGGTAGTAAAAATAAGCAGAGATAATAAAACTCGGCAAGTTTGTAAAAAGAAATACAAAACTGATTGTCAGAGCAGATATTTTTTGAACAGTTGCAGTAATGAGGCCCATTGACTACAAAAACACAGAATCTGTTGATATTTTGACATATTGGGTATCTTCATTCCCTTTGATTTTTCCTCTGACAACCCTCTGTAGTGGAAATGAGGCTTGGCACTTAAGTATGTATGCCAACCGGGCAACGCAATATTGAACAAAAATTCGTTTGGGATGAAGTTTTCCATGTCTAAACGAAGTTCTTTGTGACAAAAATAGTATCCTACCGAAACGAAACCTTCTTAGCTTTTCTCGTTTGTTCTCAGACTAAGTCTACTTACACAACAGAGGAGAGATCTGAGTTATTTCTATAATCCGAGATAAGATTATTTACCCCCGGTTTTGATTTGGTCTCCCATGATAAACGACTTCGAATAATTGACATTCATTGAGGACCAGCCCACGATCAAGCAGCAACACATCAAAATCAGAACATGGTTGCCTGGATTTTGAAGTAGATTTTAAAGCGATCGCGTACAGGATAGCTGTAGATTTACTATCAAAATGAGTGTCCCGCCGCCAACGATGGTTGCAAGCCATCAACCTAAGGGAAGGTCCGTTGGAGGTACGTTAGCATCAACTTCGCTGTCGACTGTGATTTTGGATTGCCGTAGTCCAGTCATGAATTACCTTCATCATGCATTACTTTCTTGCCTCCACAGAAATCGAAGCCGGGGAGAGGATGTCTGCGGAGGAGATGGACGAGAGGAGGAAAGAGCAAATAGCTTACGAATATTTGTGCCATCTCGAAGAAGCGCGACTGTGAGTATGAGATTACTTGATTGATCACAGAAGCTTGAAATTTCTTGATGACTTTCCTGCACTCACTGCAGGCATGCACGTCTTGTGTGAACGTTGTTTATAGGTATGGGCTTTCCTCTCAGTTTGTTCATCACAGGCGATTCTGTAGTCCATTAGTGGCTTGTAATAGTTCCATCAGCGATGTAATTCACTTTCTTGTAAGCCACATAAAGATTAGCATGTCCAGCGTTGAATGGAGCTATTAAATGTGACAAATCTGGCTGCATTGAAAGAGAATTACTTTTCCATGACTGGGTATTCGTATGTTAACAGTATCATCCCACCGCGGATCTGTTGTTTTGACTGTGGCTTGAAACTGATTTCTGAAAGGAGATACTCCCAGTCGTAGCATTCCTTATTGCCGATAGCCCACGTTTTATTTCAAAATTTAAAAGATTGGCGCTCTTTCAAGCCTATTCAAATCGACATAAAAGCAATCAACTTTTCTTTAGCAGTCTAAACCTCACTTGTTCCCTCGCTTTTCAATCTCACCCAGGTGGTTAGAGGCTTGTTTGAAAGAGGAATTACCACCAACAACAGAACTCGAGGAAAGTCTACGAAATGGAGTCTCACTCGCAAAACTGGCAAATTTCTTTGCACCAGCAGTTTGCCCAGTCAGGAAAATTTATGACAAGGATTTGAAAAGATTTCAGGTTGGTTTTGCAAGATGCCTTCTTTTTTATTGCGTCTTAGGGTGTTCCTTCGTTGTTCAGTTCACATTATACATGCCCGGGGATAATCCATTTATCTGTCATAACACTGAGTTAAAATATCTGAACACGCCATTTATGTAATCCTTCGAGATATACTTGACAACTGTCTTCGCCAAGGATCAGATCCGCTGCCTGTTGAAAAACGTATCGATGTTGACCCCGTCCGGTGCAACAGTGCCTTGTTGATATTTGTGCTTTCACTTTTTGACCCCAAGAACCTCGCAGCGACCCCTTTTACATTGCATTCCATCTACCATGTTTACAAATCAAGCACGTTTAAAAGGACGATAGTATGCTTTGTAAGTAAGCAAAGTAACCAAGGGGTTTTATTATCCTAAGTTCATAAAATTTGTAAGCAAATTGAAAATAGGAACTTTTAAATCCCGGACATCTGATGAAATAGGCCAGAATGAAAGGATGTCTGATTACGGATAGGAGAGAGAAGGAATAATTATAAAAGTGACGGCAAAGATTTTCTGACAGGTCTTTTATGAAACTGCTAAAGATAAATTGTGCCTTAACCATCGAAGTGACTATGGATAGAAGAGAAGAAAATTATTTTGTAATGTCACACATTTTCTTTTGAACTGTAATTAGTTATCTGAGATATACCTAGGGCCACGAAAGATCTGTTTATTTGTGTAAATAAGAAGTACCATTAAACAACATATTGTCCATTTACCAGTGCCTTACTTAGGGATCTGTGGGTATCTTCATAGGGTAAAGGGTCTTGCAGGGGGTTGTTCTTGTGTAAGACCTCATCTGTAGAGGTAAAGTGCTGATGTTGATGTTAGGTCCTGTCCAGGGTCCATACCACACTACCAGTAAAATAGACATACGTGATGTCATATACTATTGAAGATGACCATTGTACCTGTCTTTATGTAATGGCTCCCTACAATGAAGCCCTGTGTAAAGTAAGGATGTATATTTTTGATTTGCTTGGTCAGTAAAAGGGTACCGTAAAATTTGTGTGAGTGTAACTGTTCAAGACTCAATCTTTGCTGGATCTGATCTTCACTTTGATAAGAAACCTGCATCACAGAATTTGGATGATTGTATAATAGGATGTGCTTACAAGTGCTATTCTGCAAAAATAGAGGGATTGTGGCCTGCAATTTTCTTGCTTTGATGTAGATATGATAA
Organism: Carybdea cf. marsupialis auct. non (Linnaeus, 1758); assembly: GCA_010016065.2. Classification (NCBI taxonomy): domain Eukaryota; kingdom Metazoa; phylum Cnidaria; class Cubozoa; order Carybdeida; family Carybdeidae; genus Carybdea; species Carybdea cf. marsupialis auct. non (Linnaeus, 1758). Next base: position 20,285 of record JAAAKL020002017.1, read on the forward strand.
CCTTTTACTCTAATTGTTAATATATCTTCTTCAACCAAATTTTGTGCAATTTTGTGTAATTAGTTTCTCTCAGGATTGTGTCTATGGTTTGTATTGTTTTATATGTAGTGTTTTAACACCTTACAGTGGTATTTCCAAGGATTTTACAGTCTAAGAGACACACTTGAAAAGTATGAAATAATCAGGTATATATTTATGTAGATGCCAAGCTGTGTAACAAAATGTACTTAGGAAGTGGTGTTATTGGTAAATAGCTTGTTTCAGTTAGCAATTTTTGATTAATAATATGGTATTTGATATACCTTAGGCAAGATATTTTTGTTTTGGGGACTTAAGTAAAAGCTGAAGGCAAATTTTAGAGCAGACTCACAGTCTTTTATCCATTCTTACATTCTCAGACAGTTTACCTGCTCCACCCCACATCTATTTTTCATTCTTTCAGTATTGTTATATATTATCCTTTGAAACGAAATGTGTTATTATTGTGTCAGGTCAGAAAATAGGTAAATGCTCAAACAGTAGAATTCAGTTTCAAAGTAGGACTATAGACAAGGCATAACACTGATCCCACCACTTTGTGTTGAGTATTCTAACTGCAAGAGAATAACTGTCAAGACACCTTAGAAAAACCTGTTTCTAGAGAGTATTCCATTCATGTAGAACAACTACCATTTTAGAGACACCACAGATCATCTATTTAAGAAATGATAAGAAATGATGAAAGCTAGATACTCACCATTGCTCTTTTGTTGCTTTTAATTATAATCTATTGTTAGGTAGTCCATTCCTCATAATGAGATGCGAAGTATGTGATGTCAACAGAGGCATTGTTTCCAAAAACATCAATAGTTAACTCTGGGCGTTTATACATGCATATTTCTGAGTCCAGTAAGGTTTCAATCTAGTCAAACAGTTAAATTGCATGAGATGTAAATTTTACCTGGTGTGAGCCACAGGATATCAAATTAATCTTCACATGACCCTTGGTGCCAAATTGCAAATCTGGTAAGGATGCACTAAGAGCAAGGGAAACGTTTTTCTGGCTGACATCACAATCACATGAACTATGTTGACCTACAATGGACACTCATCAGATGCCACTTGTACTTGTAAGATATAGCAAAGTGTGTTATACTTCAGTTTACTGACAAATCATGGTTATTAGTTTATCAAAAACACTTAATTTACTTTGTAATTATTGAGTAATGTTCTGTAGAACTCTTGTTAATTTCTAGAAGATGTTGTCTGTTAACTTTTTTACTGCATTTGCTTCTTGATCATATCAACTGAAATCACTGTTTATGTAACAATTCATTAATGATATGTTGTTAATAGTACCTAAATGTTATGTTGTAGTAAGTTATTGTTGTTTAGATTCATAGTAATTTCCCAGCATTTTGTTACTTGCTTTGACTTTTTGAGAATAGGCCTCTATAAAATAGGATCCTTGATATGTGGAAAGAACATATTTTAATCTAAAAGAGACTATATTTATGTATCTTATTGATACTTTGAAATGTTAAGTTTGGTGTCCTGCTAGTAAATTTTCATTATGTTCCAAAAGAAGGTGCCATGATCAAGCTTGGGAACCTACATTTAAGGTATTGATTAGGGATATATTGCTTGCAAAGACGTTTCAAAGACTTGGGAAATTTTAACTTATCGTGATTATTTATTATCTAGTGCACCTTGATATTTCGGTACCCGATTTTTTTCTGTTAATATATCTTTATGCTTTGTGCACCTCAAGCTATGGCATGAGCTTTACATGTTGCATTATTTTGGTCACTGTACTTAATCGTGTGTGAAGTTGATCACCTTGCACACCTTGGCTTTTGTCAAGCTGAAAATGTTACTAATAAGAAAATAGTAGTTTTATTAATTGTATGTAATACCACCTTATGATGATACCTGTTTTGTGCATGTATGCATGCTTAATGATAATATAATTGTATTAAGTAAAGTGTAAGAACATGCAGAGACCTTAATGTTTGGTGTCACATTTATCCTTGTAAGAACTACTAAATGGAAAAGGTAATTAAGATCTCTTCTATTAGAATTTAGGTAGGTGTTCATCGTAAAGTTGTTTTTTTCTGAATAGAGGATTTGAAATGATAAATTTAGAAAGATCATATAGAAAAATTTGAAAGCACTTTGCATCCTATTGATTGTGTGATGAGCCAAATGGTAGTCCTTTGATGGTCAAGTCACATGGTGTAGAAAGGATGGTCTCCAAAATGATGTAGAGCTAGGATTTTAATGGCCTTTGGTGGAGTATTGGTAGCTAATGTGGTGACTGGAAAAATAGAACATATTATTAGAGGGCTCACCCAGCTCAGTTGGTAAAGTGCATGCCTGGTATACCTAGGACATAGGTTTGAATCCTTTTCATGACGTACTTTTTCTTGAGCATGTTTTGAAACTTATATTTGCAAATATAGGATTATCAGTGTGTCATGTACTTTGTAATCTTCATTCAGATAAAGGTATGCAACATCTAACCCTTAATTTTTTTCCTCAAAAGTAGTCACACTGAGGGCTGTTGGCTATGTTGCCTAATCTGACTTTTGCCCATTCTAGCTTTAAAGAGTGTATTATTTAAGTAAGTTAATCCTCAAGATGTACCTGCAACATCAAAACCAGCTGCTCTAACTTTTATGTGATTTTGTCAGGTTTACTCTGTTGCAAATGTAGGAGCCATGGTTGTTTGTCCAGGTTTAGACTAAAAGGAGTTGAAAAGATTTAAATGTTCCATGAGACAGTTATTCCAGAAGAAAAGTGTTCTGGAAAAACTAATATTGATATAAATCTCATTAATGACTCTCATCTATAACACATTTTATATCTCTGGCAATTTATAGATGAACATTTCTATATTTCAGGGAGTCAGTTGATGTAATAAGTGGACTGAGGTTTCACCGTAGTTAAGTTGGTGGTGCATACACCTCAATTACATGAGTCATGTGGTCAGGTCTCTATTGTGATATTTTTTTATTCCTCTAGCTTAGTATCTGCTCAACATGTTAGACCTTGTGGAGTCTGTCTATGTTTGTGTTCTTAAATGTCAAAACATAGTACATGTCCAACAAGTAAGGTTTGTATTGGAGATAAGGTAAAATTTACTGGATGTTCCATTTATGATAGATTAAATCTTTCATGGTTTTTTAGGAAAAGGGACTTCACTTCAAACACACTGACAATATCAACTACTTGCTTAGAGCCATGGAGAAAATTGGCTTACCACAGGTAAACAATATACCTTAGCAATATTACTGTTGTTTGCTAATAGTTAAGATGAAACAAGTTCCATATTTTGTATTCTTTGTATATTTTGTAATTTTGTAAAATTTCATTGAAATAGTATCACAATATTTGATAGCTACTTACATATAATCTATAGATCAACCCCTATATGGATAAAAATCCAAGAACATTTTACTGTAAAATCAACATTTTTGTTTTACTGTGAAGTAATGCACCAAGTATATGGTACTAGTTAAATCCAGTGGAACTGGTATCAACTTTGTATATAGCAGGGAAAGGGAGTTTCACTTATTTTAGAATACTAAGTATTGACTTTATTCTGTTGGATCATGGGCTTCAACAGATTCTACTGTATTTTGCTTCCATAAAAGATTCCTTGGATCCAAATACTTACATAGTGGTTGTTTTTTGGTGAAGCACAGACCATAGGCCAACAAGACCACACTTGTCCCCTTCCACCACTTATGGCCCACACATTTGTTCATTACTTACGACATCAGAGTAATGATTATTGCCTGCCAGGCTTGCCACTTTCGGTAATGTTCTTATAGTCCTTACTTTTAGTACTCATGTGTGAACTGCAAGCCATTGTCTTCCACTTTGAAACAAGTGAAAACAAATGTGTAGGCTGATACTATATTTTAAACACTAGAAATAGAAACTAAGAGTAGAAGCCATTGAGGTATGGACACAGCTATATATACCTCTTAACCCTCTAAGTGCTGTGCTTTTTAAGGGCTCTGTAACAGTAGAGAGAGGGTATTCACAGTGTCTATTCCCTCAAGATATACTGGGGAGGGGGGAGATTTCTCATTTATAGGGGTTCTCCAATTTTCTCGATTGTAGGGGGTGTTTTGAAGGGAGTGGGGGCTATTGGATAATGGCAAGAATTTTTATGAGATTGACACCATTAGGTTGCACAGTTAAGTGAAATAAATTGTTGATAAGATGCAAGTAGACATTGTCACAACAACAGTCTAGGTCAGTTTAGATGGGATCTGGACAGTTTCCTTTCATTTTTAGTGATGGATCTGCTGCTTTAGTCATTTAGCATTGATGTCAATTTATTGGTAAAGCTGCTTGGTTGTAACTTTTCAGTAACTTTTGTCATGAATTGCGCAGCAGATTATGGGAGATGAAACATCTGAAAGTTGGGGGTGCAAGTTTTACAGCAGGGGACAATTTATTTTTTTTGGGGGGGGGGGGTGCTGACTCATCTAGACAATCTGTCTAAGGGGCCCTCTATTTTGTTCTTGAACTGTTGATGGCATGACATTGAAGCTTGGTGGACAATGTAGGTTCTTGATAGACAATGTAGGTTCTTGATAGACAATGTAGGTTCTTGATAGACAATGTAGGTTCTTGATAGACAGATGTTTTGCACAATAGAAGGGATGATAAAGTCAGCTTTCTTTGTGGTAAGGTCAACCCCTTTCTAATGAGGTCATCTTTACTTATTGTGTCAGAAAGGCATATCAAGGTACACACTTTTAAAATATATGATTTAGGGTAGAAATTTTATCTTTATAAGTTACATTGGTAGAATTGTTGGAATGGCATCATTTCATTGGCAGCATCAGCCTTTATATTGGCAGCTAACTATCATGAGTGTTATGATATAAATCTTTTTCTTTGTTGATAAATAATTGTGTATATAAGAAGATAAAAATTGTAAATTTTAGTACAAAAATAATTTGGAGACAATGTCATGGAGTGTAAACTGAAATATCAGAAGCCTTGGTAAGAAACTAAAAAAAAGATATGAAAAGGTAAAACACATGGTGATGCTGTGGCCTTTGTTATAAAGGCAAAAGCATACCAACTTTTGCCATGGCACCTCAAACAGATCAACATACTAATTGTTAACATTGCTTTGGTTAAAAGCACAGTTTCATACAAATTTTTTAAAATGGTGTTTCGATATTTATAACTCTAATATTAACAAAATGTTGCTTCCATAGAATAGGAGGTTTCCTTTCCAAAAGAACGGTGTCAAAATGAAGCAGTTTTAGTTTAAGTAGAAATCACCGTTTCACAGTGTAATAGCTCCTGAAAACCTTTAGTAGGGCTCTGATACCCCCTCTCCAAGTCTGAACCAGGTTAAAAGTATAGCAACTTCTTATAGACAAGGGGGTGACCACCTATGAATTTAAAGGTAGATATGTAACAAATGGGAAGGTAGAAGCTGTTAATTAATGGTTGGCATTGATTCAGATTGTCAAAGAAGAGGAGTAGTGGGGCCAGTATTGCTGCAAGTGATATCAATTCCAGAGTGCTATAAAGAACCAAAATGGAGTGTATTCTGTACAGTGAATGAAACAGCCTGAAAGATTTATTGTCCCTGATTCTACTTGTGTCTGTGACATCTGGCTGAGGCAGGTGCTTACTTTCTGCACAAATTGGCATATCCCCTTCTCCAGCCACCCAGAGAGTATTTTGCTATATGTATGGTACATGGTTCTATTCTTATTTAAGATTTTAACAGTGACACACTCATTGCCAAGGACGTGGAATTTATGAGTCTGGAACTGGTGAACAGGAAAGAAAGTGTTATCTCACAGGTTTACAATAGCTCAGTTAGTATGGCAAAGTATGAAGATAGCATAGGGCAAGGTTTTCCAATCCGTTATGACATTATCAGTACCAGCACCACTACTAAGATTGAAATTAGATATTCACCATGATAGTCTAAAGTTACATCATAATATGAAGGACCTCTGTGGCAGTAGTGGGTGTAGCACCACATATGTTGCATATCCTCGTATAGATTTATCTTTTGGTATGTCTAACATGGATTAGGCCCATTTTACTGATAATACTATCTTTTGGTTTTAGGTCTTTTATCCAGAGACAACAGACATATATGATATGAAAAATATGCCAAGAGCTATATACTGTATACATGCCTTAAGGTAATTTGATATGTTGAATTTGAATTTATGTATGGTTGACATTTCTTATGTATAAGATATTGTGGAAGCTAAGACTGAGATTCAGTTCTGCTCCTAAAAAATTCTCCTACAGTACACAGATCATTAGGCTTTTAGGATCACCACAACCAAGAATCACATGATCTGTGGCCGCTACACAATGATGCGGTTTTACCACCATTCACACTCCCCTTTACAGGGGATACTTGGCTCTCATGTACATTAGACTTATTGGAGCAGAGAGCAATTTATGTTTTGGATGTCTTTCCTGACATCACCAAACCTCCCCTCTGGGAATGAAACCCTTACCTGCTGGAACAAAAAGCAAGGAACTTATTCACTAGACCGCAACAGCACCTACATCTCCCCGTGTTTTCATATGCTATAGACATTGTCCATAGATTAACAGTTTGGTAGAGCCATAATACTGGTTATAGCATTTGCTATGGTATTGAGGGAGGAGGGAGTATTAGGGCAAGTACTGTTCCTTGTTGAAATTGACTTTACATAATGAAAACATTTTTGTTAGAGGATAGTAGATGCTACATTACTGACTCGACATTTAAAGACCTTCCCAGAGAAAAAAAAAGCAATTGGATGCAGCATACTTTGGCTACTGCTTAATCTGAAGTATTGGATAACTAGAACCATTTAATGGGGCCAAGGTTTTGCTTCAAAAACTCACTGTAACCACACCAGATGACTCAAATACTCTCTAATTCAAACAGAGTTTAATCCCACTGTTACTTTTGTATGGTTGCACGAACATTACATGAAGTATAGCAAACATAGAACAAAATATATATACTTGTGTGTGGTGGAATGGTTATTCTAGTTTGTTTCAAGTATGAACTTGGCCCAATACATCTTAAGCTGGACTCTTTCCATTCTACTAGGTTCAATTCTACTACACTCTTTCCATACTTATAATAGAAAAAGTTTATGTTGAATTTGTTTGGGGTCCTATTTAAAATCTAGAAACCCCTCTAGAGTGGTTTCCTGTAGTCAGAGGGGCAGGTTCTATAAGAAGGGGGCATATTTTCAGGTTGGGATGTTGACCCATCTAGACATCTAGTCTTGGGCAAAGGATATGGGAGGTATAGGTCATTGTGAGGAGAAATAGTTTTGTATTGAGGTACCTGATACTGTGTACAGTGGGCTTTACCTGCAAGAGTTTTGATGCATTAAAGCTACATACTATGCTCAACAACCTTGTTACATTGAATATTTGGTTCTAAAATGGGTGAGGAGTGAGGAAGTTGCAGTGAGGTGTGGAGTGAAGCAGTTGCGCGATGTGTTAGCATCTGGAAGGTTGAGATGGCACGGTCATGTCCGGGGTAGAGAGAAGGAGGAAGCTTTGGGAAGAGTGTTTGTGATGGACGTACCTGGAAGGAGACCACC
>JAAAKL020002018.1:0-27871 GCA_010016065.2 Carybdea cf. marsupialis auct. non (Linnaeus, 1758)
TTTACCAATTGTTACTTCAAAACTTTGAAGAAAACTGAGTTCTTTTGGACATTTAGAAAAGGTTAATACTTTGAGAATTAAAATTATTCCTTCGATAAAGCTATTAGATATATTAATGCGTTTTTCGAGTTCTCCAATTTTTTCATAAAAACACTCAGCAATCTCACTTTCATGTTCCTCCTTGTAATGTTTGTATAGTGATGATGACTTGACTCTATGGCATTTTGTGCCTCTCTTTTGTTTTCAAAATATTATCATTCTATTTTTCAATACAGAGATTTTTGTCCACAACACTTTCTACCCATCTTGCAATTAAAATTTATTTATCATTCTCCGTCGTGCCTATAAGCTAGTTGATAGGTATTAAAGGGCGTTTGAAATAAGTAAGAAAGTGTCTTTTTACCCTCGGGTGATACATTATCAGAGGTGTTGGAAGTGGATGTCATTTGATATTCTCTACTGTAATACAGTTGCATCAGCATTTCAACAATGTAGGACGCATCTGTGAACAGGGGGTATGTTGTTAAGAATGTATTCAAAAATTCAACACTCAGGAAACGAACATCCAACAAGCGCTCCATAAGTCGATCCACACTGCCATGTCGAATCTACAAAAGAAAATCAACATTTGTTTCATTAGCATTAAGAAAGAGAAATTTGTTGTAGTTGAGAGTGTATACTAGATGGCTGAAAAGATTATTAAATGATGAGTTTGTTGTAGAGGAAGCAAGCATATTTTTCAAATGACAACTTTTCTACGAATCATCAATAGCTTCACGTAATATCCTGGCATTTATTTGATTTGAATATTTGTGACCGTCACCAACACTTCATGGTTCATGGTCACTTGAAATAATAATTATGGATAAAAATAAAACTGCAAGATATGGTTAAAATGGTGTTTGTCAGAAATTTAGATTATAAATAGGGATATAATTGAAATAAGGCCCAATTTAGATATATCCTCCTTATGTAAAAGCAAAATATGCAGATTCAGAAAATGGGAGTATGTAAATCGTTTTAGGAAGCTCAATTCTAAGCAGTTGCATTGCTGAATGTGAAACAATATGTATAGCAAAGAAAGGAAAACTGAATGTTTGCTTATTGTGATATCAATTTCATAGGAAGACATTTCTGCCACTGACCCCTTAGATAAATCACCTCTGCTGCAAGTAACCAAGAGTTATTAGATCTTCATAAAAAAAGAGAAGTTTAATAATATGTACCCGAAGTAGAGCCCTTTTCAATGAACTGCTCCTTTGAAAGCGCAATGAAAAGATACTCTCAAAATACACCAAAACCTCAAGCGAATCCTGTCCATTTTACACTTTACATGATTTAACTACATGATCCTAGGTTCTATGGCCGTGCGTTTTTTCGTATCTTCATTAATTTACTGGTGGTATTGACTTTGTAGGCAATGAAGTGAACCATCTTAACTGTGAGCTCTAAGATTGAGGCATGTCTACTGTTTGCCAGTCACGGCTATTAATGGTAACACATCAATTGTAAAACTGTTAATAATCTATGGCTCCTGAAAAGGACAATTTTTTTTCCTAGAGACATTTGAACACTCATTGTTGTACTAACGTTCTACCAGGACCATGTCACAGATTAGAAGAGCGAAGCAGTTGACTATTCTTAAGGGCTTTGATAATGACCTGTAAAGAAGTAATAGAATAACAAACATTCAAATAACTTACAGTTTTTTACGTGTTAAAACCATAAAATGACTTAAAAGCTTTCAACTGAAGGTATAACAGGGCGTGCTATTAATGTTTTGACCACACATTACTACGTCACCTCAAATCTACACGTTTTCTCTAGACACTGGGAAAAGTGATAGTTTGAAGTGAATCGATGAGATAGCAGAGAATCGTAATTCGCCGTCCAATATAGCAAACTTATAAGTGTTGTCACAGAAAAACTCGTAAATTGTAAATAAACAATTTTTATTAATAGAAAACAGGTTTAACAGTTTTTAATTGCACATCAAGTTTACTTCTTAGCACATAAAATAGTGTGACTCATTAGAATTGCGAAGAGTTTATTTTTCCTTGTTTTGCCCAGTAGGAATCCCGTTGTGTCTATTGTATCGTGAATAAGAGTTTTCTGTAAATACCAGCAAGAAGACTGGACTTGTTTCTTCTAACGAGAAGACGTAAGGAAAGTCTTTGCCACTTTCGAACAAAAAGCTAGGATCACACTCAAGTGTATTAGTTTTGGTAAGAGATAATCACAAAGCTGTTAAGTTTTGATCGCAGTATATTTAGTTTTTTGTTGGAGGACGATCTTATCCCGATGAAATTGCAAAGTGCCAAAATAATGGCATGGATTCTATTGACCAACTTATTGGCATTTGTTGATTAAATAAACATTCTGAACTACTCTACGAAACAAAAGGTTATGGATTTTCAATGACAAAGGAACTCTTGCAAAGAAGTTTCTTGTGTCGATGGTTGGAACGGTGCTATCCTGGGAACTGTGACAAGAGCACATGTGACAGTACAGAGAAAAGTTTTGGTTAATATTTCGGATATACAAACCCTTTTATTATAAGATACCGTATTGAGACGTACCCTGGGAAGTCTACAAGAGTCCAAAGCTTTGCTGTACTTGATGTCGACATCATCTTGAAATAGTTTTGTGTCCGATCTACAAGCATAAATAAGGAACAAATCAATGCTTACAATGCCAACAACAAATCCCTAGAGATGCTAACAATTGATAAACAGAGCAATTGGTAGAGAAGGAGCCGTAAGATAAGCAAAGTAATTACATGATCTGTAAATTTGTAAGAATGATGATATAGTCTAACATTACAAAACCTGCAGCTGCTACAACTAATGCACAAATGATGAGATACATGTTGCTGGTTACTGAGTTTTCCAAGTACTAGAATACTGTCTCTGTGTGAGAAGCATGTGAACATAAAACTATGAAATACACTAAGGCCCCTTTTCTTTCCCCTTGAAGTTCTCCAAAACATCGAAGGGGGAAATATTGTCGTCTATTTGAAGGAAATTAAGCTATTACACTTTTGATATTACAAATACGGATATGAGCTTTATTTCCAAGAAAATTACGACAGAGAGAAACATTTAAGAATAACCTCTTCAACACAAAATGTATCGAAAATACTTAAGGCATCAAAAATAAGTTCTTAAATACCTAAGTAATACATTGTATAACCCTTGTATTACGTCTCTCGTGTCTCTCAACTTATATTCCCGAAATGTGTCGGGACATGATATGTTTATTCTAGATACCCTAAAATGCGTATGTGACTTTGTTAATTATTCAATCTCTTAGAATTAACCCATAGTTGCTTGCCCTCGAGCACTTACAAGACTTCATTGAGCAACCGATTTACGGATGCACACAAAGAATTAGAGATTAACATTTTTACATATAAATAAATGTTTTGACTTACACTCTCTATTTTTCCAAAATTTCTTAGCGATATTAAATTTTCGAGACCTTATATAAATACGACTACCGATTTCAGCTTGCAAACATGTTTCGGATTCAACATAATCAACCACCAGTTGCTTTACAGTATTACACGTATTCTGAAATGTTTATGCAGAACCAGGATAAGATTGACTTGCTAAAACATGTCCATCAAAAATAGAAAACTACAATTCATGGTAATAAACACAAGATAATAGTGTAGGGAATAAACGTGCATACGCATGAAAGAGATTGTAATAACAAAGGCGTTAATACAACACAACCTGATAATTAACTACAAACACAAAGTTGAATTCCAATGCAAATCGTGTTTGTTTAAATTTAGATTTTCCATTGGATGTGCATTCCTTCCTTTATCTTAGCTTGATAACTAATTTCTGCAACATTACGACGCGACTAGGAAGCATCCAAACGTTTAAAACACGGAAATTCTTGTCCATAAATAAATATTCCTGGGCACTCGGTGTCCAATGCTTACTGCTTTCGCCAATATTTTCATTATTGCTGTTTTAGCTAATGCGTTCAAATTGAATTTAAAATAGTGTCTACACATTCTGCGATAAAATGTTTCATCACTGTAAAAATTAAGATGTTAGATCGTGTTATCATAGTAGTCTTAAGGTTTCACGTCACACAGACTACCGACTCTGAAAAGGATCACGTCACTAGAGTTAAGTAAGTTCAGAGTAAAAAATTGTTATCGAACTTTATTATTTTCAGAAAGTTGCAAAATATGTCTAATTTACTGCCCTCTTTTAACTGTAATGTTAAAAATGCCCAAAGAGACGGGGAGCACTTAAAAGAGGAAGAAGAAGAAGAAAAGGAGGGGGAGGAGGACAACGACAAATAGATTCTCCTTCGGGTTTTTTTAGCGTATCTTTTACCACATACCACAGTCAGTTGGCCATTGAATTCGTTGTGGCACACAACATATATTCTTATTTTTGGGAAGCAGTGTTTAAGTGACAGTAACAAGAGAACAGTTTAACCCAAGCTAACATTCCATTAACAACGTGACTAGTACTTGGAAGTAGTGATGATATTTCTTGTATTGCAACTAATCGTACGTTAGGTATCTCTTCAGTCAGCTAGAGCCATGACATTAGTTAGTAGTATTGAGCTAACAATAGTGACGGCAAAAATTTTACTCTACACTTACACTGGACTTGTTTGCTGTATCATGTGCAACTTCATGCAAAAAGAGTAAACATTCAACCTGAGACACGCATACCCAATTCAATGTGATATGCCTGAATTACACATACAGAGGATGCTAAAGATGTGAACTTGTGATCTTTCACTAAGAGTAGCATACATTTTAATTGGCTTGCAAAAGAGAAGGAGGTGCATTTCCTAAAAAGCATGGACATCTCGGAAGATATTGAAATGTTTCTCGTGACTTGCAAAGCGTTTTTTTCGAGTGCGACCCTATGTTTTTATAGCCACATCCAATTTCTTTTGGAGACGCCCTATCGGAAGTGCGCGAGAATAAGCTCGTCCTGTGAATGGATACACCGTGAAAAATGGTTGAGAATTGCTGTATTGAATGATCTTACCTCAAACTTAGAAGGCTTTGCCTTGATGCTATAGAAACTAGGTCTCCGTAATCAGGTGCTTTTAAATTTTCAATGCACTAAAAGAGGAAAGAAACATAACATCAGACACAGTCACAGTCAATCAACCAGGGAGATCTTAGCATTGTTACGTTAATCAAATTATTGGATGTGTTTTGTGGGGTTTGGGGAGAGAGAAGATTGATCTTAGAGGAACATTTGCGTTTAAAATACCAAAATGTAATCTGGATGCAATTACATTCATCCGAGAGATTATTGAGATTGCTATACGTCTGTTATCAGTTTGTATTTGTTACAATTTGAATGTTCCTAGAAAGAAAATGATTTTGAATTCTGATGTGTTATAATACATTTCAGTGCTAAGTCTCACGAGCATAGTTTCCTGGATTTTATTCTCTGCCATGTCCATTCGTTTGGAATTAATGTAAACTGGGCAGAGCATATTAGCAACTCTTATTAAAATATAAAATGCAGTTTTGATGTAAGAGGAAACCCTAATGCATAACTAACTATTATAAACAGTTCGGTGCACTTTAATTCTTACATGCATGACATCCTAGAGGTACATGGCATTTCTCCACACCTAGTTACTTGCATAGTTAGTGTAGGAGAATGTCTATGAACAGATTTGTGCAGTAAGAGCTTGTTCACCTTAGTAACAGTAACTATAAGCAGTGACTACCCAAGCATAAATGGTTACCGTAGGATGGCAAACATTTTTCAAAATACTTTTTTATAAAGAATGTTATCGTATACATTCACACAGAAAACATCCGCTTTGTTTGGTAAAGAAAACATTCAACGTTACAATGATAGCCATGAGCATTAAATCAATAAATCTATTCAAATTTTGAACATCGTCAGATCCGATACCATCCTGTTATGTGCATGACATAGAGAGTGGTATAGGAAATATGAACTGTATTCATTCTATTTCTATGTCAATGTTCACAATTATTACACAATCACAATTAAAGTGGTTGTTGGTGACTAACAACAATACCACACCATTGATTTGTTCCCTTTATGTAAATAGGCTGTAAAATAGTTACCTTAGTTCAGAAATCGAATACAGTTGCCTTTTTCTAAACCCCTAAATCAACTCTCATTAACAAAATCATTATTACAATACCCTTTTAACCTTTTTACAACGCTACAACGCAGAAACTGCTTTCTTTCAACCCACAAATCGGGATATATCTATTTGAAATTACATATATTATCACTTTAGGACAATATTGGGATTAGTTTACCTGGCTAATATCGCTTGTCCAGGCTGTCTTATCTTCCGTTGATGATGCCAGAAGAAATATTTTGTGAGGTTGTGAGTCCTCTCCTTGGTTGACGACAATTTTGAAGGCCAGATTTCCATATTCTGCATTGTATGGCACGCTCAGTAGTTCGATGTCTAAATTTAGGGGAAAAAGTACATGCAACTGTTAGCATACATGATGACTAAAGCAATTTTAATATTTTATAGCCACAGTTACCTGCAAATCTAGCAAAGCTCCAAAATTTTTGCAGGTCAGGAGTTTCCTAGCAAGATAGGTGGTAAGTGATGCATCGTTTACAGCGACACTATATTTATTGGGTGGATTTTATACACGGAATGCTCAATAAACATTAGATTTTCGGTGCATTAAGAATAAGGGAGTACCTATTACTTGTTGCAGTGAACTTGATGTATTTAAGTGCCTTTCAGATGCCAGTCATTGTAAAGGGTGAAAGAGGAAGGGACTTTATGCCAGAAGTAAATGTTTTCTCGTACACTTTTTCAATGATAATAGATAGAGACCTGAAATTTCATTACCTTTAACAAACTTTTTCCGGAGTTTAAACTTTAAAAAGATACAATAATATTGATGATGAAAGGCATAAGTCACTACTTCTTCGAAGAGCGCCAACACATATTTTTCTTAGGTGTCAGCGTTTCTACCTCAATGAAGTTGGAGACCCTGCCAAATACCTTGCTCAAAATTTCATAATACGGAAGGATTCGTTATTGAGCTAGTTTCCTATGTTTGTAAGTAAAGGTATATTTTATATATTCTGATTTCCTCTCTCTCATTATAGAGAGGCAGGGTATACTTCATTTAAAAATGTATGAGAGGAGCCTAAACAAACCATGCTTACAGTCCTAGATGATGTTAAGTAACCCTAAAGTTCGACGGAAATTTCGTGTGTCAGTTTTTACCTACTAGGCAAATTTGAGCCAGTGGTAAATGGGTCTATTCAGAAAAAGTAGCGGACTGTCACGTATACACTGCAGTTACGAACAACTATTTGTGACAATTGTCTCGGCTGTAGCTGTTGTCTTGCTAGTAACACAAAAACAAATGTTGTTTGAAGTATCTCCGTGTTCATGATGTTTTCGTTGTTTACTTTGTAGTTGTCAATCTCTTTTAGAATTATATATTTTGACATCTTTTACGAAAACTATAACCACAGATAATAAAGAGGATATGATGATATATAGAACCAAGCAAGTATAATTGCAAAACTCTGCAAAACCTTTCGCAATCAATATTTTCTGAAATAAATGTGAGGATTTGTACCATTACATTCTTTATTGTGAAAAGGATAAATATTACAAGATCAAGAGCCTTCCAAGAAATTCAAGATTTGCAATTCTAACCTCCCACCTAGCTCCCGATATCTTGAGAATATTAAAAAGAGAATGAACCACACATAGGGGAAACGTCTATATCTGATAGATATATTGTCACGATAGAAATTTAAAACAAGGTTAAAATTTAAAAACTGATTGCTCACTCCAAATTTCATTCTTCTTTTGGCCCCAAAACTAAAGTTTTAATTAAAAACCATAGCTGCAGACTAGCTTTCACACCCTTTATCGTAACCATAATGTGGGCACAATTGATATAATCTATTACTCTCCTTTGCCGTTGATTCTGACCATATGCACTTACCTTCATCAACAACATCTTCGATGATGGTAGCATTTTGTAAGGGAATCCTTCCTTTCTACAAAATGCAAAATATTGTGGCATATTATTTATGCTAATTTATGAAGAATCATCAATTCCATATTTCATGTGCATAATGTGCGTAGCATTATTTTCTAAGGTATTCGTGTACGTTCAATTGTTTCTGGTGGGTCAGTATTTTTGACGAATAGTTATACCCTATCATACATAAAGTGAAAATAGGAAACTATTTACAAATGCTGAATAATGAGGGAAATAGATCAGAATATATTGCATCATTAATCATATTTGATTCAGCATTCACCTAAACAAGTCAATTGTATAGGGTTGAACAGATGTTGATTAAATCTTGTTTGATGCTTTTAAAGCTGTTATTGAGAGGCAAAACCCCTGAAACAAAAATAGCTACTATAGTGCGTGCGCACATTTGAAATAACATCATAAATGTTTGTAAGAAAGGTGAAAAGTAATGAATCTGATTCTGTATGAAGGGAAGGGGTTGAAGATACCTTGGCTGTTTCTTTGCATATTTTTTTATCAGTACTCTAACGCTCTGAAATTTCTTACACGCTTTTTAAAATTGATCGTCCAAAAGTGAGAAGTTTGCCCTGAAACATCGGTTTGTAACAGCGTTTATTGTAAACTTGAAAGGTTGCTGTGAATAAAGCTCTTACATCAGCAATTTCTCAGAAGATGTAGTATTTTTGCTGCTGGCAACTATTAATCAAGGGAAGTAGTAAACCGAGTTATCATGCCATTTTACATGTAGCTAGATGGCCAGAGCTTTGAAACAAGTACTGAAGGAGAATCGCATAGTTTAATTAAAGGCACAGCTGATGAAGGTCAAAAATCCTACTTGAAAATGCAGCAAATGCCTTTGATAAATAATTTAATCTACTTATATGCCACCTTTAAACCCAAAAATAGATATCATAAAATGCCTAAAGAGTACGTTTAGCGCTATAAAAAAACTTTATTTTAATTGTGGGCATGGATATTACCCTTAACTTAAGTAATAGTGTTATTTCAATGTTTCCTAATTCTTGTCTACCTCTTCAAAGAAAGTCATTTTTAAAATATGAAAACCGCAAAATTTGCAACTAAACCAGTTTTATAATGCTTTAATTGGACAGAACTGACATACAATCAACTTTCAGCTTTCAGACATTCACCTTTGGTGAAGTATCAAAAGTTTCAGAAGGGAGAGTTCCGATCCTCCCTTTTTGTAATAACGTCTCTTGCAAAACTCCGTTTTAGATAGGGTTAAATAATGATGATAGACTTTATAATTTCACTTCGCGGAGGAAGAGGTATAAGAAATTGTATTGGGAGTTCATATTTTCAACAAATACAATTCGAATCCTTCATGGTTGAACAAAGCAAAGTATCAATGTGACACGTGCTTTGTTATCAGTGTATCCATTCTTCATTTTCTGGTATGCAATTAGTGTTTTACTGGATCTAACTGCTGATGGTCCTTCTGCATTTATTGATAAAGTCATATACCGTGTCAAACAAGCAGACCAGGAAAGTTATAAGTGTAAAACTATATGACTACAATATGTCATACTAACCCAAAACAGATGGCTGATGATAATTGTGTTTTGTTTAGTGTTTCCAAAGATAATGATGATAATCTAAAACCTGGTTAATCAATATCAAATATCTAAATTAAGGCTTTATATATCCTAACTAATGATTTGTACTATTCTTGAACTGTAATCCCAGTCAAACTTTCACAGACCAACAAGCACACTCAGTGACAAATCGGCGCAACATTTTTAGTATCCATAGAATAAGGTAAATAGTGTTAGAAAGTTCTATTTTATTTAATAGCTAATCGCATAGAATCAAAAATGTTGATAGAAGAGAGCCAAACACGGTTGGTTAAATGTACAAAGAGTGGCCCATGGTGTTAACTTAAACAGGAAAGAATGGATCGTTTCTAAAGGGAACAATCTAATAAGTTAAATCAACAATTAAACTTATCAAAACAATGCTGCGTACAGGATAGGAAAAAGTAATTTATCAACTATTAACCTAATTTTCACTTTTGTTCACTTTCTTCAAGATTGGAAGCACAATTTGTGAAATTGCCACAAAACTATAACAAAATTAAGCATCCCATAATCTATAAAGATAAATTTGGAAAACTTGGCTTGGTTACGTAACAATATGGAAGAGTTCATCGTTGATCTTTAAACCCGGCAACTACGTTATTGCAACCTCTTTTTTCCGAACTGAACTACAACAACATTGATAATTTAAGTCTCTCTTGTCTCCACATTAGCTCCCAATCTCCTACCAATGGACATCGACAGCTGTCTTTCATAGTTCGATCCCATCATCTCCACGACAAATGATTTGATCATGGTTCAGCTTAGCAATCTAGTTAAAGCTCACTTGAGTGAAAGAAATGTGAAGGACAGAATTGAAATCGATTGAAACTTTTTAGCTGTTAACCTATCCTCACAACACAAAATGATAAGGTATAGATAAAAAAAGGGAAGTGTGTACTTACATTGCTAAGAATAAGCTTGCCGTTGGATCCTCTGCTTGTTAGAAGAAGGACGCGTGAGAAAAGAAAACATTGCCTTACGCTGTCTTTCCGATCATGCAACTTTAATGATAAAGTTGAGAATGAGCGTCGCCTTGGAATAGACTCGTTTCCGTTGATTTGCAAGAGAGACCCTATCATTGAAATGAGTATGAAATATATCAAAATCATTCCATCGTGGAAATCAAATACTGTATAAATGTAAGAAGATTTCATTAGTCAGTGTCAGTAACAAAACCAATGTTTATGGCATAAGCATTGATTTCGCGATGCCAAGGATGCTATTCTATGCTAATAATACTGTTTTACGTTACAAGCAGGCATAGAAAATGCTAAAATCATCCTATAATTTGTCAACTCTAAGGATCAGATTTTTTTTGAAAAGTAACCATTATGTTTGGGAAGGACTTGTGATTAAGGAAGGGTGGAACAGGATTTCAGATGCGGCGCAGCTGTTTCTGTTAAGCATTCATTTTAACTGAGACAGAGATGACTCTAACCTGACACCTGGCAAAAGTCTAGGCAAAAACTACCAGCTTTCTCTCTCAGCACCTACAACATTCTGATGCTGATAACTCTATGTATTTTGTAGTTTATTTACAGATGTGGGAAAATAAACTAAATTATACATAGAAATACAAGAGATTTGTCGAAGAAATGTTGTCGTCAGAAAGCATTCGAGGATACACTGCTACTCTGAAGCTCCTAAAACGCTATTAATTTTCTCCTATTGAAGAATGCAAAAACCAATTTCAGTAATTATCGTATTGTTTTTACAGCTTCGCTAACTATTGGATGAACTTTTTCTCACTATTATGTATTTTTCTTAATGCATGTTGTGTGTTTATTAGTTTCGAAATTTTTGTTGCTTGGGGTAATGTTTAAATAATACTTGCTTATCCACTACTCATTTAATTTTATGCGAGTTTTTAAGTTCCCCGGGAATGAAGCACCTAGCAACTGAATAAACGTCCGTGCCTTTTGTACTAGAATTTTGTGCCTTCTGATATGCAGGAGTAGGTTAGTTGCTTAACGTCCTCTGAAATGTTTTACTACTTAGGGTATTAAATGATAGACATGATAGTACTAATTCTGTAAAAAGTTTCTAACAAATTTGAGCCAATGTCTGTAAAATTCACCAAGAATATATTGAGAAAAACTAACAATGAGATGACACTGGTCGTGAGATGCACATTCCTATTGTATCCTCTTATCGATTATCGACTGCTTATACTGAACCAACATATACTAGCATGCCCTATGGCTTGACCTGACGCACAACAGAGGAAATTTCAGAATACGCATTTGTTAAGTTCTTATTGCAGAATTTACCAAATCTGGTTAAGAAGCGAGCTGGCATAGTAACGTGCGTCATAACGTATGACTTATCTTACTATAGATCATTTCAATATTTGCAAAAAGGAGTGACGAAGTGATGACGTCAACATTAAAGATAGAAATAATTATATTATCTTCGCATAATGTGACACATAAACGAGAAAACAATTGAATCTATCAATGTTAACCAAGAACAACTTCAGTTGAAATATTTCAAAGACTATCAATATCTTTTTTATTTGCTCTTAAATGAGAGGAATAAAAAGGTTCAACATTATTGTGTGAGATGTAGACGAGCTCTTACAAGTCCAAAGATTACAGAAAAAAATTTAATCAATTTTTAATAGCTTGAGCAAAAGCATCATCAGTGTGCGTAGGCTAATATGACGTCATTTGCTTCGTGGTGACGTAAATGTATAGAGAGTCGACAGTTGTACAAAAACAGCTATCCAAAGGGTGTGACACTGATTTGGTCATTTTCTAATGCAGTGGCTAAATTATTACTTAAAATACCAGAGAAGATCTTTCAGAAGAATACCCGATGGTGAAGTTAGCTTGCAGCGAGAAACGTAATTTGATGCGATGGGAAATGAAGAAGAAAGCATCCATTTATCTAGTCTTAACTTTGAATCACCTGGTTTGTATTTTTGTTGCTTATGTGATGACAGCGTTAGATCTCAAACAAGGTAATGTTGGTGGAACCAGTATGCATGGGCTCATGTACGCCCAATATGTGTAATAAGAGGGAACGGTATCATTCAGAGCAAACAATAAAGAAAAGTATTAATAAAAGTTGCAAAACGAGACTTGATAGTCTGCAAAAGAAACTTCTAACACACATATAGTGTGAAATATAAACAACAGTCAATGAACATCAGCCTCTTACATCCACATCTATATAACGTTTTTACGTAAATAGTGATCTGCCTTCATTCCTCTAGCATGGGCATGTTTTGTTGGGAACTCTATCAATTACATACCGATTATTTTGAAGTAGTAAGCAACCAAATCATCACATTTCACTGACTCCAATAAAGATACATTTGTTAAATTATGTGACAAGTTTTTTCTTTTGTAATGGATGGCATTCAGTGCGCGTTGCGTCTTTCTGTTACACGATAACTAGAATATTGGATAATGTGTGACAATCTGAAACCAACATTGCTGCTATCATTAAAGTGTTCTTATACGTGCAAGTTCATTTTAGGTAATGTTTAACTGCTAGTGACCTGGATATTCGGCAAACTTGCAAAATGACAATGCATTATTCTATTCTCATCATATCTCCTCTTCCACTAACGGCTTTTTATAGCGACACAGCTAGACTCGAAGAAAATATTCGATATATTTCTAGGCACTGCCTTCAAACTAAATATCAGTCTGCGTCAGTTGCCTCCAATTTCTGCTGTTGTTGTGACAGGAGCTTGTACGTGAGGGCATGCAGTCGGTGTCCTTACCGAGCGAGGATCGTAGCAGATGCTGTCATGAAATGACGTGATGATTAAACATAACCCTTTACCTTACAATAGATCTGAAATGAAAATACAGGGGTCCAAACAAAACGAGATACTTCCTCACAAGATAAGAAAACCAGCTTCTCAGAGCGGTACAAACTCAGCTTAAAACAGAATAGGAACAGGTAAACACAAAAAGACGATAACAAGAATGACGTCAGTTGCAGGACAGAATTTGAAAAGAAAACAGGTGTATTAAAGATGGCATAGTAAACTGTCATACCAAGGCTTGAAAGAAACTTTATTGCCCTCTCAGCAAAGGGAACTGTCAAGTATGATGCAAACTTACGGGATTTGTTGAGTTAAGAGCAATCGAAACTGAAGTTGTCAAGCATCTCTTTTCTATGATTTTACTGTACGGAGAACTGTGTCGTATAGTATTTTAAAAAGAAACATGCCAAAACAATACCTCACTTCTGGTGGATTACTAGACGTGACACTAAGGACGACCGAATTGTTAAGATACTTTACTTTATTTCTGAGCCTCTAATTCTATAAGAATGGAACTTGACAACCTTATATATGATTGATTCGAGAAACCTTTGGCTTAACCAAATGCTGGCATCCGTAACGTTTTGAAAAAATGCTCATTTTTTGCACAACAATGATAAATTTCAGATCTTTTATGATCTTTCAGAGAATGTATACATGTTGGAATATAAACATTATTTGCATAAAATTTGTGATAAAAGCTAAATGCTTGGTGGTAGAAAATGATCGAATTATTTACAATAGCACAGTATAATTGATCAAAGACCAAACCCTATTGTTGGGATCTGGTCTGTCATTAGGACTGTCCTTTTTGTACTTTTTAGGTAACAATTATCAAGAACAAAATGTCTTTTTGACAGTGCCTTCGATTGGTACTGAAACATCGGAGGTAAAAGAGGGTTTTCCAGGGACTCAAACAGGCAATAAACAAAAAAGAAAGTTGCTGCACAATAAAAATAATTTTATGAGAAAATACAGTAATGTTTGTAGTAGTAGCGGTAGTGGTATTTTAATAACAAGTAATTTATTAAACAAGTAGAAATGATGCAAGATGTTTGAGTTTATATCTGCGAGTCATGGACTTAATGCTGGTAAAGTCACTGTAATAAAAGCTCTACTTAACCTGTTAAAGTACGTCCCATCATTAGAATTTCTTTTCAGTTACCTATACTCTAGAACTTTATAAGAATAATGCTGAGTGAGCTATAAAAGCAGAGGGAAGTATGCTGTTATTGTAATAGAAAGTACTGGAAAAGTCAATACAAAAAGTGCTCTTGAACAAACAGAAGGCAGTGTTAACGAATAAGATATAGTTTGAATTCCATTAGAAAGTATGATCTTCATAAAATTAACATTTATCTAAAAATAATATTTTTCACCTGCACTATTGGTAGGTATGATCTTTATCATTAGTACTGTTGACAGGTATGATACTTCTTACATTGTAATTGGTAGATGTGATGCATCTCACATTTATTATTGGTAAATATGATTATTTTTTCCCATTACTATCGTTCGATATGATCTTTCATAACGTTAATATAGCCAAGCATGATCTCTCGTACTTTTTCAATTGGTCGATGCGATCATTTTCGCCATAACCATTGGTAGACCCTTCATACCTCTATACGTGTGATCTTTCTTACCATTACCAGTGGGAAGTATGTTCTTTGCTACCAATACCTTAGGCAGATGTGATACTTTTTAACTTTACTTTATGAAGGTGTGATCTTTCCTACCATTACTATATTTTTTATGGCCATTGCTACCATTACCATTGGTATTTATGATCTCTCGTACTTTTCTAATATCCCTTACAAATCCCTTTTACTGTTATTAACTGTAGGTGTGACCTACTCTACATTTACCATTGGTAGCAACGATATTCTTTAAATATATATCTGTAACCATGAAGAACCTCATTTTCAATCTGCTTTGAGAGTAAGAATTTCGTTTTAAAGGAGGAAATGTACTAAGAGGGATCGTATGCAATAATAGTTGGCATCTTTTAAGCGATTCTTCTATGTCAGTAGAAGTAGTAACAATGGTTTAAGTATAAACTTTGTGGAATTTAGTATTACCTTGACGAATAAATATCTGATTGACATCAAGAAGGATTTCGCAACCATCAGAAAATTGGCGTTCGATTGACAAATTCTTCCGAATATTCTCTGTCTCGCTAACTTCGTCGTGCATAACCTATAAGAAGATGAATTTATTTCAAAATATCAGTAACAGAATAACATGATTATCCTTTGAAGAAAGAGCCTTAGGAAGCCAAAGCAAAAGGAGTAGCAAGTGGCCAACTGTTATGTGACCCCAAAAAGAAGCCAATCCAATTTGGTCAAGAACTTAGAATTATTAGATAACATTGGAATTTAAAAGCGTGGAAGAATATGTTTAAAACTGATGTCCTTCATTTACAATTTTCAACTTTACAGATAAGAAATTTTGCCCGTTGATTTATGATAGTTATTTGTGTCTGCCATCTCTGCATATAGGTAGAAAACTTTATAAAACTATAGAATCAATTCCTAAACAACACACTTAGCTACATCTGATCATATACAAATTGACTTTCGCTTCTGAAAAGTCTACCAAGTCATCACCACGTATGAAGGTGGATCTGAGAGGATCATTTAATTTGTGAGCACTACTTAAATAATATCCAAAATAACTAAGGTTGGCCCTCTATTTGGATTGTTATTAGTTTCCTATATAAAACCAAAATTTCATTTGAAAGGAATTGAATTTCTCAATTATAAGGAAAGTTGAAATTTTACAACCATTGCACTAGCTGTAAAAGAAATAGCTCTATGTGTGTAGCTCCATACTCAAAGCGAAATATAATATTATATATATAGACCAACAAGTATTTATATCGTTGCTAGAGTACTCAATGCAATAAGGTAAAGCCTAATACAACAAAGCAGTGGTAAAAAGGAAAGGAGAAATTCCAGTCTGAGGAACGTCAGCAGACAGCAAGTGAAACCTAAGGTAACTGCAGTATTTCCTTTTTCACCACTGCTCTGTAGTATATATGTATAAACCGACAAAGAATTGCTTTGAAACAAAAGATCAAAGTTAAGTATGGAAATGCCGTTATGTAAGTCGTTTCATTGTTCGTAACTTTGTTGGTGTATTGTAAATATGTGCAGTGTAATGTGACTGGTATATTTGTCTGATGATCGTGATTCTCATATTTCATCTTTTAGCGTCTCTCTATATTGCTCTGCATTTCGGCATCGAGCACTTTCGTTTATTCAGATAATCGGGCTGATTATAGTTAATATTCAGTACCTAAAATGATAAAATTTATTCTTAAAGAATATAGTAAGTGAGGTCGCAGTTTCGACGGCTTGTACTATAAAACTATATTATTTCATTATAGACAAATAGAGAAAGTTTCTCTCTTTCTCTTGCTTCTTTCTGCAAGACTTCTCAACTATTGCCTAAATATAAAATATTCTCTTTTCTACCAAAAAATGAAACATCTTCAGATCTTGTTATCATATTTTAAAAATTTGCTCGGCTACATTGAATAATTTCTGTGCAAGCTATCATTTACAGAGTAGTATTTTCATATGAGGAAGTAACTATGGTCTTGTAAACAAATGGCTACAAACTTTATTTTGCAGTTCATTCAAAAAAATCGGGGACGACTTCAATTGATTGTATCCACTGATCTCTAAAAAAGACTGGATCGAGCTTCTCATTGTTTCCAATGGTGAAAAAGTGTAGTCACGAGTACTGGCCCCCATTAGTTAAAATAGCGCGGGAAAGTCCGCCATGTTGCGTCACACTGTTTACAAGCTTTGTGTGATGGGGGACTGAAATAGCGTCCAAAGTCTGACCTCACTTTCAGACGGAAGATGCTCTATCCAGTGTTTTTTAGAGATCAGTGATTGTATCTATGTTTGTAAGATCGAGTCTTCTATGATCTATAGACTATGATCCAAAACTAAGGTGACAACACTAGAGATTGCAGTGTGCTTCATCACCACACAACCCCATATAATTTACAGAAAAATTGCTATTCTAATCATAAGTAATGAGAAGAAAACTGATTGGTTATTTCTCATATTATTTAAATTTTACATACATGGATGCAAGTCATGGTGAAATGTTTGGGAGAACAATGGCAAATTAAATTCAGATCAAGGGCAAATATGTCTGTCAGAATTCAAAAATGAACAGCTATACTAAATGACAAGAAACACTCAAGGACAATGCCATTCAAAGTGCAGTACTAAAGTTACCTTTAATCGGTATTTAGTATAATCGACTCTTGAGGACATTATAAAAATAATGCATTATGAATATTTACAATTGGACTGCTGGCTTCTGGCCTTGGCTGCATATTTTATGCCGTACGTTACTGATTTATTAATTTTTTCTTTAACTCATTCTGTCATTTCCTGATTAGTCTATTTACTCTTTCATTCACCCATTTAATCATTTGCTCTACCGCGCATTTCTTCACTTGCTTATTCATTACGTCATTTATCTACTCATTAATTTGTTTCTGAAGGCATATGTTCATCCCTTTCCCCATTATTGTTTGCAACTCTCTTGTAGATTAACAATCTTCGGTTTTTGCAATCATTTGTACGATCAGAAAGTGTTCATTTGCTGTAGCCATTTTTATATATTTTTATATATAGCCATTTCTTTTGTAAAGGAGCTGTTTAGTGAAAATTTCTGTGGCAAAACATAAGAGAACTGTCAAGAGACACGGTGACGCTAAAATTGAAGAAATACAAATGTGAAAAAGCATTACACCTTTTCAGGTAGCAAAGGCCTTTATTAGTGCAGAATTCTTTTAACCTGTTCAACTACGACTTTAGTAATGCTAATTTCTAAGGGTCCCTACTCTTTGTGAAGTTGCTTATCCTTCAAGGTTTTTAAATGCTATAAAATCATCATCGCACGTACATGTAATAAACGATTTCATTAATTCAAAGTTTTTCAAAACTTTTCGATACTCCTAAATCCGATTGTTAAGTAAATTAGCATATTGTGGCATTATACTAATTTAAATACTATCTAAAGGTTGCCGAGCATTAAATATGTTGTGCGTACAATTTGTTATAGCAGCAAAACGATGATGCTTCGAAACATAGAGTTACGAGATCTGCAGGTTCTAGCCATGCTTCTGTTGTGATCCCTTCAAAAATGGTTACTCTCCTTACCCTGCCTCACCCTACAAAAGTATGAAATTGGCACGTGGCTTCATTTTGCCTACTGTTTACCAACAATCGCCTGCCATTGAAGCAGAGAAACCTCTCTAGAGCAGGTCAGGGAAGTAAGGATAAACCTCCCTTATAAAGTAGGTAGAGGTTGAATTATCCATAAAAGGAATGTACAAGCGTGGTGCCATCTATAGGTATCGCTGAATGCTGCACACATGAGAGATGTCAGTTTGCAAAGATAAATATGAATCTATTTCCATTAAAAGATCACTTCAGCCACAACAAATGTAACGAATAGGATAATTTTGCATTATTCCTTTTAATGATATCAGACTTGAGATACTATTAACAGGAGTTTTATTTGGCCACAAAAACAAAGGAAATAATAATAGTAGAAAAATGAAGAAATGTCAACATTCTGAACGTTGCTATAGGGTTTTTCTAATGGCCTTAACATTTTGCTATGGAGAGCTGCAGCCAAGAAAAATGCTGCTTTTGTCTTAAGTTATGTATTACTAAGGTTTCTTTACCAAATTCTTTTTTAATGTCCCGATAAACTACCTCCTGTTTTCACAGAATGAGAGCGAATGCACTACTCTCATCGTAATTGACTTTTGGCAACTCACAACACAAGTCATAAAAACACAAAAGTATATTATGCTTGTGGCTCTACATAAGTATTTCTCTGTTGCAGCAAAACATTCTCCCTGTTTGTAGTCCTTTATTTCTGTTCTCATAAATTAAAAAATTCAACATTTAAAATAAAACAAACTTATATATATTTACACCATAAACCTGTACACATCAGTATGTATTTATACACATTCCTTCCGTGTTTTCATACATATACAGAACAAAATATAATAAGGCTAATGCTTGAATGTTATCATCCAAAATTTTCTTCATTTTCCTTCCCATTGATCACTTTGCTCGTGCCAGCAATCGTGGAAAATCACGATAAGAAACAAAGACTGTAGCAAGCAAATACTACTAATTCATCTACATACAATTCTACAAATTCAACTGATTCCAAGATTAAATATATTGCTATTTGCGGGCAATATAAATATTACATGTTGATTTGATATCTCCTGTCTACTCCGCCAATAATAAATGAGACTGTTTTGTCTTGAAATGAACTGTGGACGTTGAAACACAAAACATCTTCTAATTGCTGCATTATACAACAAGCCGGTTTTATGTCTATATCCTGTATCGTATTTCTATGCCGATAGCCAGTTTGATATGCTCAGATCATAATCTTTGTAAACATTTAACCGTCTAGCCCTAGTTTTTAAGACAATTGATCCCCAAGCTTTTGCACTAGTACTGATATGGATGAAATATAAGTCACCTGGCCCTAGCGTCGAGTACAACTTTCTCTCTCACGTTTGTCTTATTTCTTGTACACAAATCTATATACTCAATTCTTAATACAAGGAGTATCAAATGCGTACCTTTGTGCATTAAAAGAATACGAGAGATAAATATATATTACTTTTAAACACAGAAACGTAACCAGAGTTTAGCTAAATTGGTTTTGAGGACCTGCCAAACCATCTTTAAGTTCGGAAGCTGTGAATAGCATAAACTAACAAGTGTCTGTCAGCAAAGACAATAAGCAAAATATAAAACTTTCTTACCATTTTATGAAAAGCACGCTTTAGCGGTGTATTGAAGATGCCCATTCAACTGTCTAAGGTCTGGGTGCCCTTCTATGCTTGCAACTTTTATGCTTGCAAGAGATCAACTTAACGTACTTATTGCTGCAGGCTACTTCTGCTATTATTGTGAGACTTAGCCTCACATGCAAAAGCAAGTTTAGTCAAGGGCGTTAAGGGCTAGCACAGTGACTACGATGGTTTGGCGCTGATGTCACTTATTGCAAATGCACGTTGATAAAAAGATACTGCAAGCGACAGGTCCGGTTCAGGCCAAGTGTTGTTGATGAACCATGAGTTCCAGAACTATAGTGCAATATGTACTGATAGAAAGAACCTCTTTGTTTGTGCCTTAAACCTGCTGTGCATCTCAATCTTAGAGTCTTTATTCTTTACAAAACACCTGTTTCTGGCCCCAATTCCATAGGCTAACAACATGGTTTCTGTTTTATCACAAGTCGTTGATCGCCGAGACGTATCACGAACACGAGGCCACACAAAACAATGGAGCTTGTTTATCAATTTGATGGATTAATGTCTGTCAGCTTAAAAACCTTTCTGATGTTATTTATTCTAAAGGTAGGAGGCGAGGGATTGCTTGCACAGAAGATAATAAAATGTAGCCCGGATATTCAGCAAAGTTGTGATTTCTGTTGAATGATGTCTAAAAATCTGGGATGAAGTTCAAATCTTTACGCCCAATGTTTTGGAGCTATACAGATCTGAGTGCACGTACTGTTCAGATTAACATAGTAAAGCTTGAGACTTCCAAAGATAAAACATGGCTTTTGGCAGTTCTTGGATGGAAGAAGATAGTCAGTTCATCGTGATTTGTAAAGTGTGTCCGTTACTAAGGCAAATTTTAAAGCATTTTGTAAAGAATGTTCTTGCCAAAATGTTAGTTTACAGAAAATCACAACATCTCCGTCGAATCAAGAAAGCACGTCATTGTAAATAATTAATTAAAATCTCTGGGGCATCATTAGAATTCCTTTCTTATAAAAGCTTTAGAGAAAGCAATGAAATCAGAGAATAAAAATTAAATCCCAAATTTAAAGCTATGTACAACACGCTTTCCTAGTTTGATGATTCATGGACGTTTTCAATAGTTCTCTAACTACATATTAGTCACTTACGTCATGGGGATTTCAAGCATCGGATCTTTGAACGTTCAGTATAAGCAAAAACTATTTCTTGTCCCACTGTGTTAAGAGGACTTTTTATTGTCATAAATTTATTATAGAAGTATGAGTCAATAGGATACAGTTATGTACAGTCATAATAATGTGAAAACGCCCAAACTTTAGGTTATAAATATTCAGATTAGAAAAAGATCTCATGCTAGCATTTCGATAACTTAGACCTCACCAGAAGCTTTGCAGTTTTACATGCAGGTGTTTTGAGCTCTTGTGGAGTAGCAAGCCAGCAGTCACGTTCTCCAGGTCAAGTTCAAAGAACGTTTACTGTTCCGTATTCGTTAACAATGGAGGAGCTCTTGCCCTTCATTTTGAATTCATAACAACCATACTTCTAGGTAATGCAAGCAAACACGTGTTTGATAAAATAACTTAACATTGCAAAGGATAGGACAAATCTAGAAGGCAAACTTTGGCAAACTTTTGCATATACCTGCTTTTTCCAATTTACAAAATACTGAGCAGAATGCTCTGATAACAACTTTTCAATAAACATACATTTTAAAATTTCTCTACCCTCAAATTTATCCATGCAAAAATAATGATTGATCATTATTCAAGAATGACTGGTTTGTTTACTTCTTTATTTCTTGTCATCACCGTAAGCGCCATTGCTTGCATACGCATATTAGTCATAATGTCTTTCTGACCAGTAGAATGCTTCTTCGTGTTCTGTATTGAAGCCTTTGACACCTGCTTGCAAAGAGCTTGTGATCGCTTGCTGCATAGTGCTTTATCTCTGTAACTAAACTACCTGCCGCCGCTGGAAGCAGCTGCCTTCTACAATAGCTGATCTTTTGTTCAGTAGTGTAAACTATTTCATCTAGGGACAATAGAAGGTTCAACCCTAACCACAAATACGTCCTTTTATTTACTGCAGACTCTTGAGTAAGGTAGCAATGAGCTCATAACAATGCGGGATATCATGAAAACCCCTTTAAATTCCTGCATTAAGAAAGACCTAAGCATAATATGCTCTCTCCAGTTTTCCTGATGTGCTCATGTGCTCAGTTAAATTAATAACGTTTTCTATAATCACGACCTCTTTGTGAGAATAGCCAACTTCAGTCGCCAATTTATGGCTGCATGAGGAATGCAACAGCCTTAAGGACCAGAATGTAAAGTGAATGTTTGGGTGCCTGATTAGTGTATAGCATCTACTACTCTCGTTGCTTGTTAGCGTCATTGTGTGCTAATTGGAAAAACCACTAGTACCAAGTGAAATATTCATTCAGAGTCAAGGCTCAAACTGCCGTGTTATGAAGTTGTAAGATCTTAGCTGGTGCAACTGCATTTACTGTCAATCCTAAGTGCCATTTTTATTGTGCAATCTATTAACGATACATTATTCTAAGAATGATTTTACTTCCATTTAAAGTTATTAACCGAATTCCTTCTCTTTTTCACAAGATGGACTTGAATATCAGCTGTGCAATGTATTAACAAGGCCATGAAAATGAAAATTTCTTTAAGTAAAATATACGATATAACATGTTTCACTATTTATAATTTATAGCTATTACGTAGGGCGTGTCATTCATAGCATAAAAATTTAAATCCTCCTGTCTGCTGTTTTCTAATCACGCATGCTCCAAGTCAATAATGCGCAACAAAAGGTGCTTCATGGGAAAGGGATTTAGCCAGTAATGCTGCAACATCTTTTTATTTACTTTCAGATATAAAGTTAGCTTTTAATTTTTACTAGAGAGAAAAAGGTTTTATTATTTGGAATGCGTCAGCCCGCCAAGTATCTACAACATCCACCTCGAATCATATTAAGGTTGGATTATAGAATTGCAAAAGGAATTTGAAATTGTCAAACGACACCTAAAACTCTATTCATGAGGTCTCTATCTGATACGGTACTTTTATTCCAATATGATTATTTTTACAAATTGCAGAAGTACTGGTGTTGTACAATTTGCTTTTCTTTTTGCGACCATTACTAATGTTGTCATAATGAGAGAGAAGAAAAAGAATTTCCCAACATATTAGTTAATTCGTTAAGAAAACTAAATTAATTAAAACTAGAAAAAAAAATAATTTGATTTTTAGGTATTTATTTGATATTTAGGTTCTATTATAATAGCTTTATTTTTAAAGATGCGTGGATTTACTTAACTATTTTAAGCAATTTGTAGGTAATTTTCACGGGTTTTTCTTCGTGGTTTGTTGACACTTTGAATTTGTCTATATTAATGTAGCTTGAAGACGTTTGCCTAAAAATGATCTTCATTTTAGGCTTTCCGAATACGTGCAATTTTATGTATACCTTGGCAAAGATATCTGATTAACTGAAAAAATAATAATTTATTTGCAAAATTTTTAGATAATTACCTGCTTATTTAAAATTAAGGGGCTTGATGACTGTGCAGTTTGGTTTTTCATTCACTATCCTGGTAAACAGCGAGAGGCTGTGGTCATAGGGAGCGCGTATTGCATGATCATGATCTATTAGGATGCTCAACCTAATTATCTTCTGTAATACAAGAGGGAAGTAAAGTTGATCAATACACCTGCTTATCAAACTACCTTTTGTTTTCCTTTAAATGGGCGTAGCCTAGGAGGCAATGCCAAGGGCCACACCCATCCTCGGTCATTCCCCCCCTTACAATTTCTTTATGTTAGTTTGCAAAGTAGCAAAGTGCATTTGTTTAAAGCTTTTTACCTGCAGATTTGATCTAAATAGCATGCACTGTATAATGTATTGGTTTTAATCAGCATTGCAATCATTAAGTAGTTCTAGTAGAATTAATACTTTTTCTTCTCTCCGATATTATATACATTACAATAAAGGAAAATTAACATACCCTTTCCTTAACCCTTTTTTATGGTTGAACCCGTGCAAACATGCAGTTTTATGTCAATCGCAAAACACTTACGTTAGAGAGCTCCTCCAAGACACTTTGCGCATGCTCTAGTGACTTTCGTTCCACATGATCTGCTGGTGTTAGGGCAACTAGTTGATGTAGAATGATAATATAACTTGGTATCTATGATAAAAAGAAGATTACTGATAATAAAGTCTTGCTTCCAAAGCTAAAAGAGTCCGAGGATTTAGCAGTTTTCTTCTATTCTACTGAACTGTTAGTTGATTATCTTTTGAGTAAGTGACAATATTATGTGACAAGTATATGTAACAAATTGCAAAGAACTTTTAATATCCCATCTTTTGATTAACAGAAAGATTAACAGAAACAATATTCTTTAACCGAGACAGTAATCAGAACTTCTTCATTTAAAGGTACCTTATTATGCTTAATAGACGAGGGAATAATTTAAGGGTCGCATTGTTTTGCAACATTCCCCGAAGGTAAAGGACAAATTCTTTACCTTGAAAAAAAGAACCTTAAATCTTAAATGTAAGAAACTTTATATTAAATGTTCATTTAGTGTTTTTTTCTTTCAGTTTTGATTCGACTTTAATGGTGACGACAAGGAAGAGAGCTCTTTGCTACACCGTGCAGAGATGTATTTGTAGAAATGGAAAAGAGACGGTTGGTAAGAGTTTCAAGATCCCGGAGAGCTGACAACCAATCAGGTTCGAGACTTGACGTTGGATACAATCCAAACGATGTGGATGAGCGGTAGTTTCATTAGACCAGATAAGGCAACAATACTCAATACATGGTCGTATTGAAGATTTGTAAAGATAGAGAATACTCTCCGGAGAGAGGCATTTCAGTGCCCAATAGAGAGAGCCAACTTTCATGAAAGCTGAATTGGCTATGTTCACATATTAGTTTTGTTTGATTAGGTCACAGGGTGAGAAGGAATAAATTGATCAATACTTTTTTGCTCTTCTATGCTTTAAGAGGAAATGTAAGAAATTCCCTCATTCAATGGTTGTTCATGTCTACATTATCACTAACCATTACAAGAAAAATCAAAATTACATACTCTCTACTCTACGGGCATAACCATCGGGTGATCTAGGTAGGCAGAAAGCTAGGTGACTCTTGCAACCCAAACCCATGTATGATGATTTTTATTAATTGCCTTTCAAAATTTACATTCATCAATTAACCTTCAATGATGTGAGTCTTGATGGATGAAATAGAAACGTACGTGGGACAAACAAAATTGCGTCGTTTTCATTCCATAATCAAAACAATATATAACACTCTTTTTCAATCTAGGTTGTGCCTTGTATGATGTTGGAGTAAAAAGTTCCTCTTTTTAGCTGTAGCTCTAAACGATATCTTTGTGACACCTCTGTCTTCATTTAAAGTGTTGTGTTTCCTAGATTAAAGGATTTTAATACTGTCCAAGTACATGGGACGCCTTGCTTGAGCACATAGCTCTTTAAGAACGGATACCCTTCCTGACGTCACCATTGACTCTTCCAGAAATCAAACCCTGACCCTATTGAACGGAAGACAAGGAAATTTTCCACTGGATGACAGAGGATCTACGTAACATATGATATTTAGATGATCTGTTTTCATAATGAAATATATAAGCTTGGAAATTGGATGATTTTACATAAATAAAGGCACGGGTAACATTTATATTCAGAAAGATGAAGTAAGCATGATTTCCAACAGCTGTGAACAGTGCAATATATTCAAAAGGAATGGTTGAGGTTGCTTTAAAAACTGGCTTGCCTTAAATTGTTACAGTTAAGAGCTACCAGAGAATTGCATTCTCATTCTTCCTTGTCATGCAACATGTTTTTCATGCTACAATGCAATACCTATGTAACTAAGCGCTCTAGAAATGGAAATTATAAAGTAGTTAACTACGTCATTTATTTTCAACTTACCCGATGCATTGGATACGTCAGATATGTCTCCAAATTCCTCCCTTCACAGATTTGTCGCTCCTCGTACATGCGTATGATTCTGCGAAACGATTCCCGTTGCTTGCAATCTGCAAGTGTCTGTAGAGAGGGGTGTATTCATTAAAAAAGAGAAGAAGATTGACACGTTCATAAAGATTGATGAACAGTAACTATGTCAAATCATGTCATTTTGTGCATTTGTGATGATGATATACATAAGTTATTGAAGCTTTTTTCTTTCAATATCTAATAACACCACAAAAAAATGAAAAAATCATCCTAATTGAATGTAATCTAAGGTCTCAAACATGGTATTGGTTCTGAAGGGGCATTATGCAAAGGATTCTACATGCTATGCTGCTGGACCATGGCTAAGCCGGCACAAAACTTAAAGAAGTCAGTCAGATTCGGAAGCAGTCAGCCACATTTCTCCTCCCAGTCGGACAGCAAAGCAAGCCCAGTATAGCTTCATGAAAAATGTATGGATGAGTTGCAAACTTCTCTAAGGCTTTAAAGGTGGTAGGCATCAGTTATCAAAAAATTAGTCCGTCCAACAAGGGAAATTTTGAATGACTGCAATGCTAGTTTCTCTCAGACACCACAGCGTATTATTTTTATGGTTTAATATAAAGTTGCTCTCAAGACTTAAAAGTAGTCAAGTCTGGCACGAGCTGACAATGAATTGTGTGTCCATTCTGGATTTGCAAGGTTGGAGAGATCACTGAGAGGTGTAATGACGATATTTTAGAATTAGCATTGATCCTTCCGTCGATCTAGGATTGATCAACTGAGCAACCTACTTATGATGGTAAATTATGGTGATAGTGATTGAGTTCACCACAACTATTTGTAACTTTCGTGTAATCATTAAGCAATTTTAGTGTGACATAAGTATGATATGGTTCAGCCACCCAAACATAGATGCAATACATCTAACGGACTACAGTTTTTGTCACCCCAATTTCCCTCACATTACCTGGATGGATTCCATGCCTGTGTTTGGGAGAATTTGTCAATGCTTGCTAGTGTTAGTGTCAAACCATGGGCCTGTGGCTCTCAAACCAAGCTGTTTTGACCAAACCAACTACATTTTTGTAAAGTTACATATTGATCTACACAGTGTAAAGGATTTTACAGGTAAAATCTAAGATAATGATTGCACTGTGCAGGTAATGTAATATATCTCTCTTGATCGGGCAAAACAGGAGTTAGATTGACAGCTACAAGAAATCGTAAAGAAACTACTACATTTAATTCGTCTCTGCCTCATCAGCACAAGATCAACAATTGATAAATGAGAGGCGCGATTTTTACACCTTTTAAATCATCAAAACGAACACCATTTAAAGCGAACATCATCAAAGAAATAAGGAAATGAAATTAGAGTTATAGCAATAATATTTAACTTAATTTTGCAACAGCTACTTGGTAATGAATCCGTGAGAACCTGTCACGATTTGGAATTTTAAAAGACCGTAATTGTAATTCATCGATCTTTATTGTAATGCTTCATTTTTTTTCTTATACTTTCTAGTGCAAAAAGCACTAGTAAGCAATGTGACACTACCATAGGGCAGCACTTGCTTGAAAATCCAGACTGTGCTAAATTGTATACGGATGACCGCTTTCGCATAATAGGCAGA
>JAAAKL020002019.1:0-27865 GCA_010016065.2 Carybdea cf. marsupialis auct. non (Linnaeus, 1758)
CAATCCGAATTGCGGGGACGATTTCTTTGTATATAAGTGCCGATAAGTATTAAATGGGACCAAACGGATAACACAAATATCTTCAAACTTCAACGTTCGGACTACATAAGTCAATTTTCTGATCAATTTCAAACAACTGGTGAGGAAATAAATATATGTCTCCTAAAAGTCCCCTACCTGGAAAACGGGCTTTGATGCATTTTTATATAGTAAATTTTGATTCTATAATGGATTTTCAATATCAACAGCTATACGCTGCTCTCTCTCTGCACTTGTAAGCAGCATATTATTCTTTGACAAGGTAAGTTAGTTACCCACAATGCCGCAAGGGCTTAGATTTGGCTTTGAGTTGATTACATACTAAATTTTAGATGTTCATTGTATACTATTATTGCTATTAAAAATTTTAATGCTTAGAGGAAATTGATGACGTCACAAATCAAACGTTTTCGACAGAAATAGTAAGATTTGATTCCAGATATCTAAAGGCAACCCTGTAATAGTCTATTCAGGGCCGGCGAAATGGTTTTAGAGGTGAGGGGGGGCACATGGGTGTATCAAGTATAACTACTTTACATGCAAAATGTTTCAAATCAAACTTAACAGAAATGTGGGGGCCGTGTCTCCGTTTTGCCGGCCCTGCTGTTTCCCAAAATACCAGACCTGGAGTGAAAATAGTGGTTATTACACTAGAGGCGTTTAAATCTCAAAAATCTCTGGTCAAAACTCTGTTGATATTCTTTGGATCCTAACGTTAGCAGCTTGCATCAGAAGATATAGGTTTTGGTACAGAGATTAAAAACTTTCGAAGGTGATATCTGGCTGTTTGGAAAGGACAACATTCTCACTTATGGCCATTGACGTTCTCACTGATAGTGCAACAGGAAAATTTCGAACTTTTTCTATAATTCAAACATGTTCAACATCGTGACGTCACACTTCCCCTTGTAACTTTAAAGCGCCAGCTCCTGTAACAAAGAGGAGGAATTCACCTTGATCGTATTTGGTTCTCTTCAAACAAAAGTTCTGCATATTGCCTCATTGTGGCAGACTAACCATATCACCTTGAAAGAGCGTTTGATTGTAATGCGTCGATGCAGCTCTTTCTGAAACAAGAAGTGCGAATGTCATTCTGTCCGTCTACAAACAAGAAGTCAAGAACGGGCAACAGGGTATTGCCTCCCCTAGGAATACATTTCCTCCTAAATACCCTTTCACAGTATGCCTGAATGAATATTCAGTAGTTTTTCGAGGTTGCTTTCTTTCGTTAGTGACCTGAATAAAATGTTTTCGTTTGAGGAATTGATGTACCCAGAGAGAACTTATCTGTATCTTAACTATAGTCGCAGAAGAAATGTTTAAACCGCATTATCTCGCCCTTCCAACGCAATCAGGGAGAGCAGATACAAATATTCCCTTCCCCTCCCAGTAATTTGGGCTGCCTTTCTGCTGCAATAAAACTGAAATATTTAAGCAAGTACCCGTTGATATATTAAAGGATACACTGTACTCTTCTAAGAGGAGAGTCACAATGAGAAAAAGTTATTTCGTCACTTTTGTTACATCTGGTTCAAATATCATCTCCCTTAGAGATGCAGCATGCAAAGTAGTATTATTCTAGTTAACGAGAGTTCGTAGAAAGGTAAATTCCACAAACGAGAGTGATATCTGGGTGATGGTTTGATATTGCCTAAGGCTACCATAGTGTAATCAACTGTATACGTAATCCAGGTTTTCAGAAAATATCATGTAATCCTATCATTGTAACCATTCTTTCAAAGAGTAACTTCAGACGTATATCCTAAGGACTATACTATAGTGCATTCCTTGTTTCCATCTGAGATTGTACTGTTCGACATTTCTTTCATTACTTCACTTGGATATACCTCGTAAACAGTGAGTTGTTCAGCTTCTGCTTTATTGCCTTAGGGAGTTGATTATTTCCCTTATGGCTCTCCTTCTTAATTCCTTCAAATCGGGAGTAATGCCATTAGGACATTGTTCAAAGTCATACCGATTAAGTAATTAGGGTTAGAGGGATTTATTCAACACTGAAGAGCAATGTTCCACGTTACAGAATTCCTCTTAGATGGTAAACCCTGAAGGTACAATTATATACAGTCATCTTTATAAACAATCTTCTCCCAACCTTTGATCGCTTTAGACTCGTAGTAAATACGAGTCTTACGTGTTTTATGTCTATGTGGCCCTTTCTGCCATTGAGGTACTGTGAGCTAGATAATGTAACTGCGGTAGATGGTGTCGCAAAGCAGTCTGGTCTTCTTTCGTATGATCATTTTTCCTTGAATACAATCTAGACAAGATCTGTGCTGCTCTCCCAAACCTAAATTTCCAAGTCAGTGATGAAACTATAAAAAGTTTAATGAATTGCTATAGGATCAATTGCCAAGCGATATATACCATATCTGGATTTCGTAATTCGTCAACAAGTGACCATAATTCTACAATCTGTTCCTTGGTCGTTTGCTATGATCAGTGATTTTCGGAATCAATTGAAATGGTTGATGCATTTCTTCATACACACATGCCATAGCTGGAAACTCTGTCATATCAAAGTAATGTTAAAGAGGGAAACCCTACCCCTCTGTAAAGAGCTCCTCTCTAGACTGTGGCAGCTCTAGGGGAACTCGCAGGCAGCGCTTGCAGATTATCCACACGAATAAATTGTAAATACACTTATACCACGATCTGTTTAACTGAGATCTATGACAGCGCTCATAGATTTTAGAGATCTGTCACAGACAATAATTACAACACACTAAACCGATATTTAAACTGAGCTACTACAACCAATCAAGTCACAGATAAAACAAGAAGTGGAGAGTGATTGGTTAGTAAAGAATCTTTATGATGATAGGCGATTCGTGTTAGTTTGCGATTGGTTGATTGTTATATGACATCATTTTCATTACCTCTTTAACAACAAGGTACCTCGGTTAACAAAGCTGCGGGGTAGTAATTCTCACTCATCATCTTCTCGGGCTAGTTCACTTGTTGACAAATTACGAGTATCAAAAAAATCGTTGATTGATTTCTATCTTGTAAATGGTCTCTCATCATGATAAGATACCCAAACTAGACATGAGTTATTTATAACTTTGCTATCGTTACCCGGCATTCTTTACACCAGAAGAATGTATACAATACTCTTACGATTAAATGATAGTCCCTAGTTTAAAATTCAATCGAACGATTTCGGGATGACTCGAAGAAGAATTACACCATGAAAGTCAAAAATGAACCATCTATCATCCAACTATTTACCCCTCTGAAGTAACTAAAAAATGCATGATAAATAAGTGTGACACTTCCGGAATTCACACGACCTACAAAAGCAGTATTATTATTTGAATGTAATTTTTTCCCCGTGGGATTTCAAGTTTGACAACGTTAACGATTTCCTCAACTTCTCAACTTGCCTATCAGTTTTCATTGATATCCAAAGAAGTAAAAATAAAGTCAAATCTATATTTGTTAATGGCAGTGTTAATAGATAGGCCTCTGTAATAAATATTTGCGAAGTTTTCATATCATATCTTTTAATCAAATGAAGCATACACTCCAAACATTTAAGCCCCCACCCTCCTTTTAAACCGCGTCTCTCGGGTATGCAAATAGAGTTACGTGTGCAAGAAATAAAACCCCGTACTCTTTTGTAGATTGTTGAATAATCTACCAAGGCATTAATCGAT
The DNA here is from genome assembly GCA_010016065.2 of Carybdea cf. marsupialis auct. non (Linnaeus, 1758). Lineage (NCBI taxonomy): Eukaryota > Metazoa > Cnidaria > Cubozoa > Carybdeida > Carybdeidae > Carybdea > Carybdea cf. marsupialis auct. non (Linnaeus, 1758). Next base: position 3,714 of record JAAAKL020002019.1, read on the forward strand.
CTATTTCGGTTGTGAATTTTAATTCATTCTTCATTTTCTGTTGTTTCTTGATACTGTTTCAATCAGTAACATCTACAATGATGACTTTTTTCGATTCATTTTACAATTTTACAATCACAATCTATGAGAGAGCAGAGCGATGAAAAACTTCTGCTCAGGGTATTACCATTGATATGGTAATACGTAACTTGAGGTACCTTCGCAATTTCTGGCTGTGGTTGTTCGTAATGTTAAATATTTGTTTGTCTGAGAGCCTCTGCGAATCTTAGTTACAGCATGACGACCTAGTGGACACACAGCCTTGGATCTCCAAACAGAGGCTGAAAATAGAAAGAAGGCACTATGGAAGTAAAAGTGAACTAGGGAAACTACGCTGTAATTTTCTAACAGACTTGTGGTTCTTTTTAGAAAGAGTATGGCTCTAAAAATGCTTTGCTTTCGAACTTCTTATTTATCACCTTATCTTCAAAATTGGGTTACTAAAGCAAAAAGCGGATCGTTGGAACCTAATGACATCCCTACCTTACGGGGTAACCTGAATGGTGCCACTAATAAGTTAAAGTATGGCTCGAGGCTGCGTAGAACTCACCTTTAATGTAGAGTGTATTTCAAATCCAATTTGACTTTGACAGATTCTATATAAATACATATAAGTGTATACTTTTAATCTTGATTAAACAATTTGAGTTACAGGCTTAAAACAGTCATATCATGCTCGTTCTCACTCTTTCCAGCAGTCATAAAGGCGTTGGGAACAGTCGAAACAATCTTACCAATGATAAGAACGTTGGTGTTTCAAAATCGTCAAAGAAAATCAAATGCGCGCCTAAAATTGTCGATTTCAAAGAAAATATTCGATCTGCTATAGTGATGGCTAGAAAACCCAGAGATTTTGAAAACTCGTTTTGGCAATGAAGTGTAAATAAAATGCAACGGATTTTCTTTTTATCACTGAGCACAGTTTTCGACTCATGACCAATTTCCCCTCAAAATATAATACTGCAAAAATACCCAATCAAGTAGTTGTGCTACTCATTTTTCTTATATAACTTTTAAACCTACTTGATATTCATTTTTAATGTAAATTTGAATCGACTCACTTTTCACTAACCACCCTTGGTCATCATACTCCTGTAAGTACTATTGTTTGTTTCCCCTCAAGTCTTTATAGCCTTCAATTCCTGAGAATATTAGAACCCTTTGCTATTTTGTACTCTATAAAGCGTAAACCAGACTGTTATTTCTAAGCCTGGGATGGATAACAATGTAGGTAATCTTTCATGTACGGTTAGAGCCATGAAAAGTGTATAAGTTTCTTTAATCGCCTTAACTGATGACGCTGAGGCCAGTGAGATGGCTACAGGAGCAAAGACAGAGGCAGATGGAAATTATCAACTCCAGATGTTATAAGAAGACTAGTAAACCGTTTGCGTTTTGGAAGATGTATTTCATATTTGTAAGACATAGCGGGTCACCATGACTAAATATTGAAAACTTAGGGAATCTCATGACAGCAAGTACGAGGCACGCTTATTTAAGGGAATAGTAGCAAAGTGAAAAATAGCACATAAGGGAATTTAAAAAAGGTTTGTATCTTTATATCTTGTCAGTTTATTCCAAAAACGTAAGTTCTGCGCAGTAAGTTGCCTGTTAACATTTAAAGTTCTTACTACACATCAATGTCAAATTGTTGTACATAATCGTATGAAAAGCATTGTTTTCATTGTAAATTTTAAACGATATCACGAAAGCCAATGATCTAGCTACTTGTAACATCGTGGCAGATCTCAACACTTGAAGTTATGAGGATGCATGATTTTGACAGAGACTTTCCATTGTACAACTTGTCGATATAAACTCCTGTTTTGGATTAATCTGTTTTCTCCGCCGCCTTCATCTTTGCAGATACCAAGAATGACAAGTTAATGATAAGGACTCCATTAGATCATCCATAAGAAGGTAGGGTTTTTATTTCATTTACTTGATTGAAATAAGATGATAAGGTTTTTCCTACCTGAAGATGTAATAAATGTAAGGCATATGAACAATGATGAATGAGACGAAATATGTTGAAGTAAAATCAAGTGTTATTAGTTAGAAGGAAGGAGAGATTTGCTTTGTTATGTATATTGGATAGATTTGTAGTATACATGAGAGCATGCACGTATGATATCAATGACATCAATGCTGAGGACCCATCGTGTTCCCGATCGATAGCTTTCGAGAGCAAATGTTATAATAACAACAATCAACCAACCGCGAAATAAAAACATCCGTGTCAAGTTATTTCTTTTCAAGTCCTCGAGAGTCTATAATTTAATACATGCCTTTGCAAGAGAAGCACATTTTCATTTCGTAGTGTTCCTGCAGATTGCCACCTCTGTTTCCTAAGCTAACATTTAGTTAAGGAGTCAAGTACTTCAGATTTTGAATCCTGTTTAGAGATAACGTTAAAAATGCTACTTTGAATTCTGCTTTACTGAGAGATTTAAGTTATCGCGACGACGCACAGAAAGCATTCGAATATCATGTTCCCTTCCTGTGAGTAGAAATACATGTAGCACACAAATTTGGTGTCACAGTAATTTCTGTTATTAACTTCAAGTGAATACTTAGTGATATCGTTTGTACATGAGTAGGTCGCTATTTAGAGATATAAGTATTGGTTATCATGACGAGAACAAAAAACAACAGTACATCAATGTTGGCAACCAGCTTCATATTCAGTGGAATGCTAAGACCCTGAACTCTCCGAGAAACATTTTGTTTTCTTTCGATACATTTCCTTGGTGTTTCCAAAGACCTGTTTCTTGTGTCTAATAGAAACGAATGCTTCTTCGATGTGCCGATACATTTCCCTGTATTGCTCCGAAAACAGAGCTTGGCTGTCACTCTTTCCGTAATTTCCCAGCGCTTCAGAAGGAAGCAAAATTTATTTACTTATCATTTTTGCACAATCAGAGAAAAGTCCTGGGCAGTGAGCTGACGGTATATGAATAGGCAGAGTCAGAAATAAAAGCGTCATGTGGGAATTCAACTTACCTTATAACCTTTTATACAAGAATGAACATAAGAGTGTCAGTTATTAACCCTCCATCTTTTTGGTATTCACCACATGTTGTAATATCTCCTGCACACCTTGCTATTTGAAACACGTTCACAAATATATTTATTTGCGAATCAGAGTGTGCCAGTAACATTCAAGTACTTCTTTAGTAAGAATGAAGTGTATATCTTTGCTAATTTCGTTCATGACAAATACTAACAAAGCATAGGGCCTACTATATGTTGGAAAGTTTTATGTATCTGTGTATATAGTCATCATATGACTCTGCAGTTGAAAGACATAGGTGACAGACAGCGATGTCGTTTTCGTAGCTCTAGAACAGTGTTACAAAAGTAAAAAAGACGACGGACGGCACTGTCGACATACGTCTTAGACCTGTGTCGATGGATGTGGCAATATTCCAATATGAACTTATTTAGGCAAATATTAACTGCCACTAATTTCACGTCTTTTTAGTAATACTAGCGATATAGAGAAGAGAGGATTTGGAAAATATCAAGTTTGAAGAATTACTATATAATATTTCGTACTCACTTTCTACTTTCAATGGGATTTGGACAGCACGGTGCTTCGGATGGTAGTCTTTCCATGGTCAAATCGCATTGCACGTTTCGACTAGTCTCCAAAATTACACTTAGAGCTGGATGCGATGTCCACACGTGGAATCTCAGGAGCTAATGTGGCGACTAGAGGAAATAAACTATGTTATAACCGGGTCACCATAGCTCAGTTGGTACACCAGAACGCCTGTAGTGCGTGGGTCCTAGGTTTGAATTCCAGCCAAATCTATAAGTGAACTAAAAAAGTGCTAAGTTCTTATAATCTTTAAAACAAGGATTTACGTTGGGAAAGGAATAAGCGACCAGTATAAAAACTACGCGACTCTTTATGTAGTTGGAGTATGCTGCCAGAATTCTACGAGTTTTACGAGGCCAAGACTGAGCTCACCCATGTATATCTATTGAACAAACAGAAAGAAATTAAAATAATACATCTGTTTGTGGAGAAGAAAAGTGGAGGAAAATTAGGATACTGAGTTCCTGGCTGTGCAACACAACTGATATAAGCTCACGTTCCATCACAGGACACATCGTCTTGATGCCGTAAACACCTACGTGCAATCACAGGGCATTAATGGCCAAACAGCCTTGTATCCAACCAGACAGACATTATACAAGATGTGCAACGCCACTCCACTACCTCTGAAAGTGACTAAACAGAGGTGTGCCATGTTTGGTCATATAATTTGGATGCCCAGAGACATGCCTGAACAAAAGGCCTTTGAGTTTGCTGTAAAAGGTGCCAGCAGATTCAAGCCCGTAAAGGCCGTCACTGCACCAAGTTGTCAAGTCTCTTGAGATCCGATATATAAGACAAAGGATTGGGAACACTTAGATCAGGAAAGAATCTGAAGGAGGTTAGGATGCACGCTAAGGATAAGAAGTAGTGGATCAAGTGGAAGAAGGACTGACTGCAGATAAAGTCTGTTTATCCTTAAACCACTTCAGCAGCAGAAACAGTGCACACACAAATTTTACTCTACCAGATGTTATCAAATAATGTCATGACATGTAGTGACAATAAACCATTCTGGTGAATTTTTGTCACGGTTTGTCCGGTGGCGGCTTTGGAGCGTGCGGGGCTCCTCTTTGGTCTTGGACTATGGCCCAGTCGGCCTCCCCTAAAACCCTCACTGGGTTTGTCATTGCCGTCTTTCCATTCGCTAGACTCCATTGTCGAAGTTGCACTACGGAGATATCCATCTTAATTTATTTGCAGAATATTTATGCAGCTAATCCTGCTGTTGAATTTCTGGTCAAAATCTCTGACCAAAACTCTATTGATATTCTTTGCATCCTTACGTTAGGAATCAGCAAATAATAGTTTTTTATTAAAGAGATTTAAAACTTTATAAGCTGATATCTCGTTATTGGGAAAAGGCATCATTCTCAATTATCGCCATTTAAGTTCTAACTGATAATGCAACATGAAAATAAAGCATTTTTCCATAATTCAAGCATTTCCAAGATCGTGATGTTACACTTTCCCTGCACATCAGCCCACAAAAGTTATCATATCTGCCTTTTCACCCCTAAATATTGTGGACGTTTTGACGTCCTTAGCTACGAGATGTATAACGTTTTGTTGAAACAAATTCCTACACTTGCTTTGGAAGCCAGCTCCGATTTCTTTCGTCTTCTTGTCAGTATGACTTGGGTAGAAAAAGGGGTCGTATTAGTTTTTGCACCTTCTTGAGATGTGAAGCTTCCACACAACCTTCAGGTTTTAACCTTTCTTTGACCATACTGGAGATACAAGTTTATGAAGTGACTCTAGTTATTAAGTGAATTAATGAGGTCTTTGTACTTTAACTTCGTTTGAGAGAGCCAGTATTTTGCAATTTTAGCATCTGGATCGTAAATTTGAATAGAGACTAGAGAAACAGAAAATCATGTCGCAAACAGGATACTAACCCGTGACCTACGCATTAGCGGCGCGCGCTCTGCCAACTGAGCTAGGTGACCCCCGTTGATAACATGATCTACGTCACCAGTCATAACGTTAGCTCCTGATACTACACCGGAGGACATCGACATCCATTTCTACGCAGTTTTGGAGACCAGCCTCTCTGCGCCATGTGACTTGACCATGAAAGGACTGCCATCCAGCCCATCATGCTGTCCATTACGGCTCATTGAAAACTGCAAAGTGAGAAGAGAGATTTGAAATGAAAAAGCTTGAATAGATACTAAAGAAATGCGCTGGGAAAGTGTGACGTCACGATTTTGAAAATGTTTGAATTATGGAGAAAATACTCAATTTTCATGTTGCCCTATTAGTAAGGACGTCAATAGCCAAAATTGAGGGTGTTGCCTTTTTACAACAACAAGATATCAGCTTTCAAAGTTTTACATCTCTCTAACAAAACCTTTTTATTTGATGCTGGTTCCTAACGTAAGGAACCAAGGAAGATTAACAGAGTTTTGACCAGAGGATTTTGACATTCAGACGCCTCTAGTTTAAACACTATATACACTACCGATCTGGCAGTTTGGGAAACAGTTTATTCCAGGGTTGCCGTTAGATGCCTAGAGTCAAATCTTACTATTTCCAAAACTTTTGATTTGTGACGTCATCACTTTCCCAACGCATAGAGAAGTATGTCGCTAACATTTTAATTGTGTAACGCATCTTCGAGCATCTCCTTTCCATTGTTCTTCACTTACTTGCGCTTGCTAAACTCCAAAACAACAATGTTTAGGCAAACCAAATTAAACATAACAGAGAATAGAAGCAAAAGAAAAAATTACACAGCTAATAGTGGCAACGATGCATTACGTTTTTCATCTCACTCAGTTCACTGTTATGAAAATATTTCTGATTGATCTTAGACTTACTATTTGATGTACCGCTTACGACTCATACCACACTCTGTGAATCACTGTGAAATGGATTGTTATCATCATAGTATCAGAATCTGCCTTTAGGGGGCATTTAGAAAACAACAGGATCAGATGCAGTGGAGGATTAACTTAGGTTGGAGAGTTCAATTTCCTGAGCATGTATGAACGCACTCTATTGTCTCCACTTCTTGACGTTTCTTTTCCGTTAAAAAGTTATGCACAAACAACAGCGCGTCAAATTAAATATTTGTATCAGGGTCGAAGAAAATCGGCATATTGTGATGATAAACTTCGAATAACTTTTGCTTATAGGCATGGGGTACTATAGGACTATAAGGGTGAAAGATGGGTGAAAACAGCTTTATTTGCTTTAGTATTCACAGCCTTTTATACGCATTTTATCCCCATTATTCACTGATCACATGTTCAGTTCTTGTGAGGGACATATTCGGGTACATGTTGTGACAGATTACAATAAGCATTGAAATATGTTTTCTTCTATGTAACTTCATCTTTGGCGGTTTTCCTTCATTATTACTAACAGTTTTACTAGGATTCTTACATTTTGGTGATCGCCCCCAGTCCAAGCCTTTAGCTGCGTGTTGGTTAGGCCTGTAATATAGTACGTCATGATTTTAACTGAAATAAGGCGTTAGAATGAGAAAAACATGGAAAAGAGAAAATATGTCATCTATGCGATGTGCTAGTGCCTAGCACGCAATCTAGCAATACGCATAGAAATAATCTTAGGAGCTATGATGCGGCACACCGATCGAACTCATAGATTTTTATATGCATAGGGAACTACAAGATTCAAGAAAATTCCAGTCACCAAACAACCAGCTTTACATACAGTTACACCTGTTAAACCAACAGCACCCAAATTCATACCTACTAAAACATCCACAAATCCAACTACACTCACAAAGCCAGCATCAATCACGCTCTAAACCACAGTAACAAATTTAAGCACAACTGCATCCACAAAACATTTACCATGTTTAATCAAAACCATTAAAGTCTTGCCAGAAGCCACTTCCATAAGAGCATCATTGTGTACAATTATAAACGCAAACTTGATTGCATATACACCTAAGGCCACAAAACCATACGTAAATACAAACACACTCACTGAACCACTACCACATAAAATAAAAACAAACAAGCATCAAAGCACAAACTGAAAGCTACTCTCTCACAAATCGTCACGACATGCATGAACACGCATAAACACCAACAGCGCATCTTCCTCACTTGACTACCTTCACACAGGCATAAATACCCTGTGTCTTACCATTGCTTATTGTAGTTTTTATTGAATATTAATGAATATTAATCTCTTGGTTTAGCAATCAACAGAATTTGCCATTTCAGTCAACGTGACTAAAGACTTGCTGAGTATATGGAGGATTTGTAATAGTACGGTCATAAACAAAGAAACATACAATAATGTAGCGGCCTCTAAAATGGCAGAGATGTATAAAAATTCAGCAAATAAATATCCCTTGATCCTCAACATGCATACGATGCTGAATCTAACAGTCCTCAAGGCCCCAGTTATTAGAGCAATCCCCCCTTTGTCACATACAGTAAGGTGCTTGCTACCACTTTCTTGGGTGAGCATATCAATACTGGGTCGTTGGCTCTCACTAGGAATGCAAATAAATTATTCATTAGGCCTCCGATTCAGGAATCGGGTCCTGCAAAAGAGAGCACGTTTTCACAAGCCAAGTTGCAGAAAACTCCTTTTAACATCGTACATGACCATCTCCTTATTTATTTATTTATTTATCTCCGTATAGTACAATAGGATATAAGAACAACAGCGGTCCTCTATCCAAAATATGGTGGCAACAAATCCATGAATTTATCATCTGTGAGTGTCTCTCATTGCAAGAGGAAATAACGTCTCAGTGTTTAAATCAACACTTATATATTGATACCCTACAAAGCATGAAATTCCAAAACCACACCCTCGTTATGAAACTTCTGCTTTTGGCAGGGGAGATTCATCTTCACCCAGGACCCATTACCCCCAAATGTTTACTCTGTAATAAATCAGTCCGAAAAGGACTACCTTGTAACCAACGTGCCCTCTGGGTTCACAAGAGATGTGGCAAAATCTCAGAAAAAAGATTATAATAACTACACAGCAGCCCCGAAACTAAAGAAAATGTTTTCTTACACAGCCTTCAAACTCATAATAAAGGAAAATCTTTGCAAATATATAATAGCTCCCACCCAAAATTGATGAAATTCATCTGATTGCACACAAAAGCAATGCTACAATAATAGAGGTATCAGAGACAAAGCTAGATGAGACCGTGCGAGATAGTGAAGTCAGAATTGACGGATATGAAATCAAAAGATGTGACAGAAATAGACATGATGTTGGGGTTGCTAGTAAAATAAGAAATGATCTAAGCTTCAACATTAGGGATATATCAGAGGAGTTAAAAAATATATATTTGGATATTCAGCTACCAAAAACCAAGCCAGTGCTGATTGGTATTATCTACAGACCCCCAAAAGTAAATAAATTCTTAAACAAACTGACTGGGGCAATATCTAATACACCCAATTTTGACAACCAAGAAGTCTACATTCTTGGTGACTTTAACATCAATCTGGTGAGAAGCGAGAATACCTTATCTAATGGAATGAACAGTTACAATGAGTTCTGTTTTCTACATGGATTAAAGCAAATAATCATATCAGCAACGCAAGTCACTGATAAATCATCCACACTTCTCGCATTCTTGCCAACTCATCACCTAAAATTTGTTAACAAGGGCTTTTAGATCTGGGTATATCTGATCATCAACTTATCTATTGCACAGGAAAGAGCATCCGTCTGAAGTCCTATAAACATATCACGGCTAAAACGCGTTTGCTTAAACATTACTCGAAAGAAATTCTTCTTAACAAGCTCAAGGAGGTTAAATTCCCTAATTACTTCGACTGTTACAACATAAATGCAGCGTCCTCATATTTCAGACAGGTAGTCACCAACATTCTTGAACAGATTGCCTCAATTAGGGAATTATGCATAAAAAAGACACTCTTTCTTCTGAGTTTCTTCTGGCAACAAGAAAGAGAGACAAATTACTAACAATGTTTTAAGGTTAAAAAGCTCAATCTGATTTCGTTGCCTTAAAACAAGCCAGTAATCACGTTCAAAACTTAATAAGAAAGAAAAAGAAATTATTTATCAGCTATAAAGGGAATCCGAAGGATTTATGGAAGGGACTTAAAAGTCTTGCTTTGCCTTCGGGTAATAAATCGGCATCCCAAATCAAACTAATAAGGACCAGTAAGAGGGAGGTATCAACTGACGACAAAACGAATGCAGATATTTTCAAAGACATTTTTTTCACGATTTCCCACAGAGTTACTAAATGAATACGCTAAAGAAAATCCCATACAAAATAGAAGGTGTAAAGGAATACTAAAGGAATAATACAAGAAATACTGTCGGGTTAAGTCCGAAAACTTTCTTATTACAGATAACTACAATTAACAACGTTCAAGAACTCCTCGAAGAAATAAACCCATCCAAAGCAAGAGGTGTAGAAAACGTTGCAGGGAGGTGTTCGAGAGATGGGGTTTCTGTTTTAGCGGGCCCTATTACCGATCTTTGCAATCTATCGATTTTACTCTCTGAATTCCCTGACGATTTGAAACAAGCAAAGCTAAAACCTATCTACAAAATTTGATACAGGCAGAAGGCTAAAAACTATCGACCGATCTCTCTGCTACCAAAGTTATCTAAAATTTTGGAAAAGAACTCAACAAATGCTTGTTTATCTTACCTTAGTAATAAAAGTCTGCAGGGTTTTGAGGCTGGACAGCTAACAGGTATGGTCTTAATTGATCTTCAAAAAGCATTTGATACCATTGACCACAAGATTCTCTTTGATGAATTGACCTGCCTTGGTTTTAGTAAATAAACAACATCATGGTTAAAGTCTTATCTCCAAAACCCATGTTTGTGGTCAATGTTGCATGGGAAAGAATACTCAGACCCTGGTAGTCTGTCGTTTGGAGTCCCAAAGGGATCAATTCTCGGATCTGTCATTTTTCTTTTGTATCTAAACGATATGGCCAGTGCTGATGATCGTGATTTGCTTCTATGTGCAGATGACTGATGTTTATTATTTATCGATAAATAACATCCACAAAATAGAAATAAATTTAAATAAATTTATCTTACCATTGTTAGACGATGTATAAAGAACTGGCCTATCCGTTGCGGAGGTTACGTTGATTTTCTTCCTGTACCTCACCTAGGTTTAAAAACTAATCTGGAACATATTGGCTTCCGTTAGTCGTCTTATAAGCCTTAAACCCGTGCCCTGTCAATATTTACAAGAGTTTCTACTACAAAAGGTTGTGCCAGCACATCCTGGGTACTACAAAACGAGGAAAGCAATAAATGTTACGCTTAAAGTAGGTATTCTGAAGAGAAGAAACAGACTTTAACAAGAAGATAATCAATATGGCCAAATACAAAAAAATTGGTGAAAATTTTGGATATTTCAGGCACGACCTGCACACATGGAAGAATAGCCACTTTATCTCATGTTGGATAAAAATCTACTACGATTGGAAAGTAGAGAACGTTACTGTCGCATACATGTGATACTGCACTTATTGACACTAGATTGCTGGAATACATATTGATTTGAATGTACATTTCTTGTGAGCAGACCATTTTTGTGCCCTTGCTTACATCAAATATATTTCACGTCTTCGTGAAAGACTGTAAAACATGGATCCATACCAAGTCCAACCTTAAATAATGGAACTGTATTCTTGGCCTTTTTTGAATCAGTCCTATATTTCTTATTGACTGGATATCACAATGATATCTTGATCCTCCTCGCGTTCATTTCCAGCCGTAGCAGCATTTCCTGAGCATAATATTTTGCTAAGATAAGTAACGTTCGGTGCCTGATACTTCTAACTGTTTCTGTCTTCAGGTAATGCATCAGTATACTGCGGCTAAAATCTAAAAGTCAATTTTGTCGTCAGGATGATATAGACAAGAAACTCTGAAAGCAGCAGCTTTTAACTGGTAAACAGTGTTTTTCTACTGTGACTAATACTGCTTTTTTCCAAACACACCAATAGAATAATCATTCAAATGACTACCATGCAAGTCCAATCTAACCATAGTTATGTTATACAGGGTAATTTAGTTTGGAAGGTTCACATCAGTGCAGTTTTTGTACAAGGATTCAAACAACTCATACCTACATGTGGTAAATTTCAATGTATGCTGGAAATTACCTTGTCAAGATACTGATTAAATTTACTTCGTAATAACCTTGTATCAATTCTCTTTTCTCTTGTTATTTTTATTTCAATTTTGGAATCCCAATCTAAGCTGTCATTTGGGACAGTACTCGTTGCATGTATTCATTGGCTTTTCAATCATTTTAGAAAGCAAAAGGAAACAATAAGATGTCAAAACACATTCTCCATTAACTAAAAAACACAAGCTAATTCCTTAAAGTGTAATTGCACTTATGGGATTAAATCCATGCTGTGTCCGTGCTCTTATGAACTTTTAAGAGTTACAAAGGGAGTGCAAAAGATATCTCCGATACGAGTACCAAAAGTTACAGATGGTGATTGAAATAGCTGAATTTTTTGTTGTACGATACAAAGTTGACAAAACTTGTTACTAAAAGTGAAACATTAATTTTCAGGCTGAATAAGAATACTCAAGTTAAAATTTCTGTGTACGATCAGAGGAATGTTTCTTTTTTTACAGATGACGCTTCCCTTATGTAAGCAAAATTCATAATTAAAAGCATGGTTTTGATGAGTAATGAAATGTGATCTCACAATCCGACAGCATTTTTCATAAATTGAGAAAAAAAGACATGTTGAATAATTATCTGTTGCTGTTTAGTTTGATAGCAATGCACTAATAAAACCAATTACTTCTATCCAAGCCCTTGTTATGTGAAGATTTTAAGTAAGCTTACTCTTTTGTAATTTAAACATGACTCGACTCACACTTCGGAGCTCATGGTTAACAAGGATTGAAATTGATGCTTACGAAGGGCTGTTGATAGCCATATACTGTGTTACTGTGTCGTCACCAGGTAAAAATAATTAGTCTTGCCCTATGTTTACGAAGTAGCAAAACAGTGCAAACCTTCAAATGCATTCTCCTCAGGAAATTTTCAAGCACATAAAAAACACAAAAAGACAAAGTGATGGGTAATGTAGCCAACAATTCCGGTCCCCAAATCCACCATGTTTTCCCTTCAGCCACCCAAAGATGATTTTTAAAGATATTCATTGTAAATTGCATAAGATTGCGACTAGCTTTAGTAAAACCTGATAAAAAACTGGAACAAAACCTGCACACTCAATTAGCCAGCTTCAGTTCCCAAAAGTGGCAGGAGCTGAGCCACAAAATGAGCCGATATTGACATGCCCATAATCTGCTAGCCAATAGATTCATAACCAAAAAACAAAATGAAGTCATGCCATCCGGGGACGATAGGAGAAACTCCTGGTGGTATTTTGGAACTTACTAAGTCAGCTGACCATGGTCTATCGTAGGCTTTTTCTATAGAGAAACTGTAAAATCAGTGAGAGCTAAAGATTATGATACTTATTACATAAAAAATAGATCAATGTGTCTGAAAGTTTTTATGGACTTTTTTATCAAATGTTTTAAATTGTAATTCCTGCCCAGCAGGGCAAGCAGGACCTCTAGCTACGCCACTGCTCATATTTCCATTCAGTATCAAGTTACATTGTACACATAACTAGGCTTTAAAATAACGTAAAGGTGAATAATCAACCATTTGTTGAAAGATTGCAAGTTATCTCTTTTGACTAGAGAAATAATTAGAGAAGCACCTCAGATGCTGTCAATAGTTTGTCATAACTCTGTCGGCACTACGCACCTTGAAAACACAGACTCTTATATCAGCAGTAATATCAATCTACTTTTTTCAGATTTGCCTTAAATCAATATCCTACTCTAAAGGAACCAGTTTTGCAAGCTAGCAAAAAAGACGAAATGTGGAGCAGGTTTATATGCATAATCATAGCATCATCGCTGCTTAACCGCAGGTCAAGCTTAACAAAATGGTTTGATATAATACACCGATTCACAGTTAGAACATTATAATACTATATTCGAAATACCTTTACATGGTGATATGTGCCCGTGTTTCAATGGGAAGCACAAGCTGAAGAAGAAGACTTACTGTGAGGAACATCAGTGCCGAAGAAAAGAACAGGGTTGCAGATGTGAGCCCGAACTCAGGTAATAATTTGTCAATTTTTCAATATTGTTTTTGCTTCTTGAGAAGCGCCTCCTAATATGGCGAGTATGCCCTTGCTGACGACATATTTCACACATTTTTTCTCCTCTACTACTTACAAGTCTAACTGGACTTTCGTCCTTCTTTCAACTTGTTTATCTACGATGATGGATGTATACCGCGGTTCTTTACCCTTAAAGAGTGCATGCAGACCTTGAGAATGCTAACGTAGTTTGTTTTGGTCGAAATTTTCGTGGTCAGCAGGGAAACACAGGGAGCCGTAACACCGAAACGTTCTAACTGTGAATTGGTGTATTGCGGGAAGATGCAAGTAAATTACACTTAAAACAAGTAGCAAGATGAAAGCGAAGATGTAACGTTTTCTTTAAGATCTTTGTAGGTCAATTTCTTGAAAGAATGTAGCTCTTTTCGTTAGTGCGTTCATTGCTCTGTCAATCTGAGGGACTTCTCAAATTTTGGATGTTGGACTGCTCGTTACATGAGACTTACTGTAATTCTCCGCTATAAGATTCCTAACGAACAAGATAAAATATCGACTTTGAATAATAGCTCTTAAGGCCAAATTTTGAATACGTCTCGGACAAGGAGGATAACTGCTACCACATTAGTACGTTTTCCATTTGTTCAATAAATAGACAGCGGACTAAATCGATTCCGCCATTTTATGTGCAAAAACAAAAGTCGCTTATTCTAGTGATTTTTAATTAACACCTGTCAAATAATATTTAGACAAATTCTTGATTTCAAGTAACAAAAAGTAGAAGTTTCCACAAAAGAAACAGCATCAGTATCATTTCAAGACATATTCATTTACCTACTTTCTATACAACCCCATATATCTCTTCCATAATTAAATCAGCTACAAATAAAAAACGGTGGCGTGACATAAAATCTGTGTATTCCGATAGTTTGATGGATAACTTATGTACACTGAACTTTGCTAGAAACTGTTTGTAAACGCACAAATTATGTCAAAATTATGTACAAGTGTGCAAGAACACTTAAATATACGTTACTTGGAAAATGTTTGATTTGAGGTGTTGTGATTATGCTGTATCTTTGTAATTAAGAATACTCTCATTGTCCTGACAGTTTCCGAGAAGAACTGACTTGTCTTGCGTAGGTCGCACTTCTTGCTCGATTCGCTGTACCTGCTTGTATAACCGGTTGCACTCTTTCGGGGATTGCATTTGTTGAGAAACGGCTTCCAGGACACCAGGGTCTGGACAAAAAAATAACACAATTGATCAATTAAAAAGATCTGAAGTCTACTAAAAGTGAATTCTTGATGAATTAAAGAAAAACGTAAGAAAAATGAGTTACGGACAAACAGTCTTCATTTGAAACCTTAAAGTAAGCTGAGTATGCAGCAGCGACTTACCCCAAAATTTTTGTCATCAGTTTTTGCGCCATGATTACTACTATGGTAGCGCGTAAAAAGCAATCAGTCAAACTGTTCCCTTTTGACCACTCCCCTTGCCTTGCTTTTGGTCCTACATCCAGCGCACAATTCCGAACAGATCAACCTTGCTTGTTGAATGATGACCCTCATCATCACCAAGTTACACTGTGAAGTCCGCAGACTCAAAATAGAGAGACGTTCTTCTTAGCCAAACAAGTCGGCAGAAAGACAGTCAGGTAGATAGACCAACAAACGGGTCAAGCTTATTATCGCAGATAAACTTGTAAAGCCTTGAAAATTATTGTCGGAAGAAAAATCTAGTCGACCATTATGCAACTAATAATAGTATCCTGGCAAAACCTGAATAATCCGGGTAGGAAATGTATTGTGCTCTCATGACCTGGTAGACACGCATTGTTACGACCCTGGCAATAGATACTAAATGAAAAGCGTTTTTGCAATTGTACAGTTGTTATTCAATAAACCAAGGAGCAGTTTCCAGATTTCGGGGTGGAATGCCAAATAAAATAAAGACAAATAAAACTTACGCCTTAATATCCTTAACAGCTTAACAGCCTCAATATTCTCCCCAAAAAATATGCAAACGCATATCCACAACAGAATCCTTTCATATCACTCTTACAAAGGAAATTCATGCCAACCCACCAGATATTTTAAAAAATGAATATAAACCGAAAGATCATCTCATGATGATATCCAGCTTGATTGACCTTAATTGTAAAATGCAAAGGGAAGGGAAGCTAATACATTGGCTATAGTCTTGAAAAACTCTTGCATTAAGGATGCTTCTCACTGTATCTTATATCCTCCAATTTCTTTCAGACATTTATGATTTTCCCTATTCTTTTGATCGAAATATAACATTCTTTATAAGAACCTCTCACCGTAGGGGTAGTCTATGGCCCCGAGGTCCACGAGAGCCTTAGAGATCAGGCATTAAGATGTGCTCTCGACTGAAACGAGGGGGTATTCTATGCAGAGCCATACACCCGTAAGTAATAAAGAATACCTTGCTACCTCATATGGTAAACACCTCTCTCTTTCTAAACTTCATCGTGTTGTTATTATGAACTCCTGCAATTATGAAACCTATTGCTATGGTTACTGGGAAATAAATCTGAAAGAGTTCCGCTTTGTGTATCAAACCTTATCCTATCCCCCAAAATATATGGGTTGAACAAACTGACAGAATTAGCATACCCCATGGTATGTAAAGAAAATATTCAACGATCGTTTTAACTCCTTGACTCACACAAAATCTTCAACACAGGATGGGCGGTAGTTATCTATACAGTCTGCTCAGTAACCTGCGAGAAAACACGATCGTTTAACGGCCAATGCTGGGTAACAATAAAAATATGACCCGTTTTATCTACATATTCCATTGAATAGCGAGGATAGCCAGAATGGAAATACTTAATCTCGACCATAACGATGACATAGAACGGGCAAGCAGAATTCCTCCAGTGATCACGGTGAATATAGAAAATAAAGAAATCTCCGCAAGTTAACTTTCAGGTAAAAGTCATGGTACAGAAGACCCTAAAACAACAGAGGTTAAATAAATAACTAAAACGAAATATATAAAAACAGACCTAAATTCTCGAAGAAAAATTGGAAAGAAAGGATGAGAAGCAGATTGCGAGCGCCATTTCACTTAAAATGTTTTACCTCTGAACGAGAGTTGTACTCCCAGATCTTGTTTTGGTAGGTTTTGTTTCCTTCCACTTCTCATAAACCTCTTTCGCCTTTTCCTTTCTTTCTGATTCTTTTCTATTTTTCAGTTTCTCTTCTTTCGCTTTCTGTAAATCTTTTGCTCTTTTTTCTTTCAGCTGCTCTTCCTTTCTCGCTTTCCTATTGAAAGTCAAGAGGTACATTTGCCTTACTTCAAGGATAATGTCATTGTGACTACAACGGTTTACAAAACGAACCCTCTCTCGAACTGGAATAACAAAGTACGTCTTCAACATTGCTTATTATTCTGTTTCAACAAGATGTCTAGTACAATCTGTCCACGTGCGGTCGTTCGCTTTTCTCGGCATCAACCGCCTATCTACAAAACGGTATCTTCCAATATCTCAAATAATTCGATACTGCTATGAAAGTAAGTCCGTATACATGTGTATATTGATAGGAAACTATGTTGCATAAATTTCTTTTAAATTCCGATTTACAGGTGTATATATACCTATCTTACGATGCACCTATAGTTTTAAATACTCGCTCCTTCATAAGGATTGATTACTAATTGTTCATGGAGTATATAGCATTTTATGAACTGTATGTAGGAACTTTTATTGTTAATCCTCACTTGCTCCTGGTAAAACGAAACGTACAAAATACATCTTTAAGGGTATAATAATAAAATATATCTGTATAAAAATACTTTCAGATATTAAGTCAAATTTATATCTTTCGACACCTTGTTAAGTGGTAAAACTGCTAGTGGGAAAATGGTTAAATGGTAAAATTGTGGGTATCAAGAAAAGTAAATCCCGATGTACTCAAATATAACAAGCAAACAGTCACAAATTACAGAATCATACATGGAAAATAAATTCAGTTACAAATCGTGGGATGCTTTACCAGTTATCAAACACTTTCTGAGCATCTTCTTTTTTACTTTCCTTTTCTTTGGTGGCACGCAGTGTTGCCTGCCGCTCTTCCACCCGAGTTTTCTTGTGCTTATCCTTAAGAACTTCATCTTTCGATGACTTCCATGACTCGAAATACTTTTTCGCATCCAGCTTCTTCTGTACGAGTTCGTCTTCCTTCTCTTTCTCTTTTAACTTTTGCTCTTTTACCTGCTTCTTAACATCGTAGAGTTTTTCTGCTTTTGTGCTGTTCCATGCTTCAAATGCCTTCTGCGCCTAAACATGAAAAAAGACAGTATCAAAGCCTCATCTGTACAATGCTTACGGAACAAATTTCACTTCAGGAACACTCGTACATTACATCTACGACAAAATGAACAAGTACCTCATAATTTGGGTCCTTTAATTACAGAAAAGGTAAATAATAACAAGAACTGAGACTTAAGACTGTAAACTGGCGAACCTATTACGTAACTAAATGGTCCTCTAGAATCCGGTTGTGCCAATTCAGCTACGCCCGAAAACCTAGCTTAAAGCTTTATTGTTACTATTGTAGCTGGCATGTAATTCTTAATACTACTCTGCTTGAGCTATTTTACAACTGATTCTGCAGGGGGCTGGTAGGTTACCCCATGTTACTACGCAAGCGTAAACCCAAAGGTACTAAGCTCGTTTGGTGCTAAAATGGATAAAAAGGTTTGGATTGGGCTCTTTGACCTACCAAAGTCATCAGTCATCGCTCCACAACATGCCATTGTGGCAAATTTGGTTCATTTTCAATTTTGCCTTCACATGTTGCCATACCGTAGAGTGGCTTTTGCATTGACTGAATATTTGTCCCCAGCCGTTTGCAGTTGGGTTTTTACTCGTTTTCAAACACACAAACACTTTTCAAGCGGATGCTTCGAGCTAATACGATACTACTTCTGATCACAATGCTACGACTTGGTGGACTGACATACGAAAGATATAAACCAGAACATTTGGGCCTCTAAAGTGAAATGACAGACCAAAAGACCCCCTTGAGCACAATAGGATAAAAATCAACCAAAGGTGCCATACACACAAAAAGTCAAATTCTAACTTATCTACGTAATTAAACTGAAAGTGACGATTCCAAGTGCCAGGTCATTTGTTACTTTCATTATTGAATAAAATACTGAGTTTCAGCGTAACATCTGCGCACGGCGTAAATGTTTGAGCCATGGAAATTAAAGTCCTGGCGTTAAATTGGGCCTTCCGTGCACAATCTCCTGTGTCCTGAGTATAAAAACACCGACTTCATCTCACAAGATCTCAATAATTACAATAAATCAAAATTTGGACATACCTCAATCTTTCTGCTCTTTTCGAGCTCCGTTTTTTCAACCTCCTGCATTTTGGAGCTTTTCCTTTCAACTTTCACTTGCTGTTTGATAACTGACGTTTTTCTCGTCACCCATTCTTGGTAAATCTGATTTCGGATACTCTTTGAATCAGTAAAACTATCTCCAGCCTGTGCTTTTGACTTTGTTAAGGGCGGTTTGATGTTACTAATGTTATTGAACGACTGTGAGCGCTCATATCGAATGTCTTTATTCTGGGCTGTGTTTGGACTGACGGTTTTCTGAATCTGTCCCCTTGGTGACAGTGAAGTCCTCCCTACAGGTCAAGCAAAATACTTTAAAACAGCGCAAATTGGTAACAGCTCTCATATCTTTATATAACAGTGGTAAGCCATAGTCATATCAGCATCACGTGCCTTATCAAGCTAACTGGGCAGCCGGAAAATGCCCTTCCCTTGAAAGGGGCATTGAATCCAAGGCGTGCATAAAACAGTGACAGGATCGTTATCAGGCTTAAAGTGTATTTCCAGTTCAAATGTTGCTCTTCTGAATTAACAGTTTGCCCAAATATAATCTGCACTTTATAGGTGTGACACATTTAAAACCAACTGTACCGTACCCCCACCTCCACCAAACCACAACAAGAAAAAACAACACAAAACAAAACAAACTGCAAAAAACACGCCTAATACGACAGATTACAATACAAATTACTGAAATGATCGTATCAGTACTAATATTACGGAGGTGATTCAGCCTAACGAGACAAGGGCAACAAAAAGAAGAGATCTAAATCTAACCCCCTGAGGCAGCGCTACAGCATGCGCATGCTCCAAAAGAACCGTTTAGCAACTACTCAAATATGCTGGTAATCATTCACAATAATATCATAGAAAATCCATTATTCTAAAAAATGCATGATTGTTTCCGTATACGTCACTCTACTTCAAACATCATTGTATGTAAAGTATTGATGTGTCTAGCTCTCTCATTATACGAATGACGTGGAATATTGCGTACGTTCTAATGTTGATTTTTCCTTACTTGACTAACTTGAAAATGCCAAAAAGTCATCATACAAAATCTATTTTAGTTAACATACCACTGTCAGGCATTGAAGTTTTCCGCGACATTTTTCGAGTACCTTGACTCTTTTCCATTTCGTCCCGCGAATGCACAGTTTCTGATCTTCCTGCCTTGATCGGGCCCCTTACACTTCTACTACCAACGCTTGCTTCACTTACGCGTCGACCCGACTTAGGTCTTAATGTGCCAGGCACAGGTCCTGCAACTGATGCTCTCTGTTTTGATGTTGCGGACGATGGCCGCCTTGATGACGATTTGGTCTCTGGTGTTTGTGTTTTACCTCGTGGAGACTGCAAGGATCCAGCTGATGACGTCCCTGACTTCCTACGCGGTTTCAAAGTATTATCATCTAAGGGACTACCATCTTTGGGCGTTCCGCGTCGGGGATCAGCACTTTTTTTCTCTGGCATGGAAAGCTGCCTCCCAAAACTCTTTCCATCTAGCTCTCGATCTCCCATACCTGCAGCACTAAATATATCGTCTAGGGCTTGCTGCTCATTGTCAACAGTGTCTGTAACTGATCTCGACTTACGAATCTCTCTGAAGCTGGCACCTAGGGTATCATTGACTTCGCCATTCAGATCGTCCTCGTCCTTCAACAATTCAGTCCTATTAGATGTTTTCCTATTCTTCGTTAGCTCATCATGTACACTTGAATTGGAACGCGAGGCACTGGTGCGCCGTGGAGACTTATCCTTTGAGTAAGATACCTTCTTTTTAGCATCAGTTGTATCAGTTACTGATCTATCTTTTGACATTTTTTCCTTCCTTGCATCATGGGTGCCCCCCACTGGCCTTTCACTCTGATCTGAAAGTTGCCTTCCATAACTTGAACGTCTACCCAAACTAGTCTTAGTTTCCTTTACCGTCCTAACAGAACTAACTGTACTTTTAGCACTTGATACTCTCCTTGACTCCTTCGCATCAACTTTGACATCTGACGACCTTCTTTTGATTCCATCACCTGGCGAGACGTCTTTTGAGCCAGATGTCCTCCGCCCCCTATCATTGCCCAATGATGCTTCTTTTAATGCAGACGTTCTACTTTCTCTTCCTAATCTTTGTTTGGGTTGCGACTCTTTTCTGAAAGCATCATCATCGTCAGACGAATCAGACCCTATTTCAAAATCAACGACACTTTTTCTACCTGACTTGCCGCCAACATCTATGCCCACAGGGGACTTTTGGCTTAATTTTCGTTCTGGAAAGAGAGCATCTCTTCCTTCCCTGGTGCCCCCTCTCTCGTCCTCTTGATGCTCTGCATATCTTGGGCTAACACCTTCTGTTCTTTTACGTGGCGTCGGAATAGGCCGCCGCTGCGACTTTGAAAAGCTCGAATCTAGTATGTCATTTTCTTCCACAGAACTTGAACGCCTTCTCGCATGTCCTGTAAATAGTATTAAAACGTATTTTTAAAAGACATAGAGAAATATAATACGACACAATTACATCTCAAATATTGCATAATTAGCTCACAAAATCTGGCTTCACAGATACTGCATGAAGATTTAAAATACAAAGTGTTTCTTTTTCAGTATTGATGTTGTAATTAATGCAAGTCTGCTACCGTTACATCATCACCATCTCTACTACCCCATTCTTTACTTACATTAACAAAATTGAAGCGAGTTTAACAGTAAATAGCAGTACACAAACATGATAAAAGGATAAAGGACATGTACCAACTTTCAACAGTACGACATCTCCAAATACGCACGCTTTATATGCCACAGGCTACCAGCAATCACCGATAAACGTCAACATTCTGAAGATACAACATACGAACATACAAACTGCTAAAAACTACTCTTATAACGGAACCTGACTTACAAACCTTAACAATACATTTGACAATACACAATGACGTGAGACAATATAGACCAGATACTAACAAAATAACTACGCTACTAGCATCAACTTTCTTAGCTAATGTTCCTGGGACAGGAGAGATTATCTTAATCACTGGAGCAAATCTACGATAGATATAAAATGTCAAATGCATCTTCAAGGTTTTACTTTTCTGTTAAGTTGTACTGTAAATTTCTGATGATAATGAACAGCAGAGGGAGGACGGTGATGGTAAGGATGATGATGATGATGATGATGACGATGATGACGATGATGATGATGATGATGATGATGATGATGATGATGATATTTTACAGAAATGATTTATCAATGAAGGTGGTTTAAAATGATTAAAAACACGCCATTGAACGACGAACAAGACTGCTTTTACATACTGAGTAACATTGATGACTTTACACAGGTCTATACAGGAAGATCATTCAACAATATAAAACCTATTTGGCGATTAGTCTGTTGCTCATGTAAAATTTTGTGAATCCTATACCAGCTGAACACAATGTGTTACATGGTGGGATGGATAAACTATCCTTAGCGACATTACAGGCTGCAACTCCGTCATCGAAAACTGGTAAATTCCAAGGAGAGGATGTCATGCCACCGAAACGGATCAAGAAGGGTGGTGACACAGTAACAAGAACCCTCGAACAGATATGTCAAATGATGTAGGTAAATGAAGAAATACTAAAAGTTTCGAATACATCTGTGGTAGTCAAAGTTTTCAAGCAGGGTAACCAATGCAACAGCCCCAAATACTACCAAATCTCCCTCTTCAACATCACTTTGACGATTCGTAAACCAATAGTTCCTAGAAGACCACAGACAGTCTACCACCCACGAGAGAACAAGCAGGGTTCTCTTTTTCGCTTTCTTAGACTTGTTTTCTTACCATTTTACTAATCTTGTTTCTAATCCTAAGCCCTATCGATGATGATGATGATGATGATGATGATGATGATGATGATGATGATGATGACATCAGACATGGGTGATATTCAAACTTCCCCTCATACCAATTTATAGAACAAGATATGGATACTGCTTTGAATCACAATTCTTTTTGACTTCAGAGCAGCATATGACAGTATTTCATGGAAATGTATCTACTACAAGCTATCACTGCCATGCTTCGTGTATCTGATAAATTGATTGGGCTCATACAAAATATATAATCGGGCATGAGTAGTATCGCACCAGTAAATGGGTGGGTGACAGAACACTTTGTTGTGACAACCATAGTACACCAGGATTCCATCTTGTCACCATAACCTTTTCACACAACAATTGACTAGGTTCTGAAGGAAGCCTTGGGTATCTTCAGTGGCTGTGGTCTCCCACTTTATGACCCTCGGGCTTTTTCTTAAAACTTGGAAAATGTTTTATGAATCAGAATAGCTTCATGGACTGCCGAGGTCTAGTGAATATGTTCCTTGCCTTAACTTCAAGAGGATCAGGCTTCAAACCCTTGAATGGCCATTGGTGACATCAGGAAGTGCATCTGCTCTTAAAGTGCTCTATGCTTCAGTAAAAATTCCCATTTACAGGGACACTGCCCTAACCCCTGCCAAACTGAGTGCACAGTGTTAAAATTGCATCATTACCATCATCATCAATAGGGCTTAGGATTAGAAACAAGAATAGTAAAATGGTAAGAGAACAAGTCTAAGAAAGAGAAAATGTCTACTGCAGCGCATGAACTTTGACGTTAATATCTCAAAAAGCTCTACTGACTGATTTAATGTGGAATGATTTTATATCAGTATTGCAACTATGGTGGGATTACACAATATGGCTTAATAAATACGGTGGAAAAGTGTGATGTCACAATTTTGAAGATTTTTGAATTAAGGGGAAAAACTCAATTTTTGTGCTGTCCTATTAGTGAGAACATTAATGGCCAAAATTGAGAGTGATATCCTTTCCCAACATTGACATATCATGTTTCAAAGTTTTGAATCTCTCTTACA
The DNA here is from genome assembly GCA_010016065.2 of Carybdea cf. marsupialis auct. non (Linnaeus, 1758). NCBI lineage: Eukaryota > Metazoa > Cnidaria > Cubozoa > Carybdeida > Carybdeidae > Carybdea > Carybdea cf. marsupialis auct. non (Linnaeus, 1758). The sequence goes on from JAAAKL020002019.1 coordinate 27,762, forward strand.
AAACCCTATCGTTTAATGCTTGCCCATAACTTAAGGAACCAAGGAATATTAACAGAGTTTTGACCAGAGACTTTTGAGATTCAAACGCCTCTAGTTTAAACACT